>JAVYIG010004148.1:0-171012 GCA_035222895.1 Strongylocentrotus droebachiensis | reverse complement strand
GTGAGATGTATATTGTCGGTCGGCCGACAAGTTTTTTTCCCTACGAACTGTGACTTTGTATCCGCTGTGACGACTTCGAGAGTGACTACAACTACAATACACGTTTCACTTCCCTATAATATCAGCTAAAGAAATCAGAGGTTTAAATTTTCGGGAAACTAAATTCAAACAAGGATTAAAAGTCAACAACGGTACGAAGAATCGTCTGCCTTTCTCTATATTTTGATGAAACGCCAAAATTTCCGCGCTTCGCACGGGAGGGGAAAACTTCATTTAGACGAGTCGAGAACGGTATAGTCCGGCAGCCATCTCGATATACCTTGTTTTAGGGTCTATAGTTTTTTTTTTCTTCGGATTATATTTCCTTAGACCATCAATTTGAAGAATTCGATTGCTGACACTCTGTCAGCATTGAGCAATTTGAGATATGTGACGTCATACAAAATGGCCGCCAAAATCCCCTTTTTAACCAAAATTAATGATATAAAAAGTTTTAACAGCATTTTACTACATTAAATGGCAGTCAAATATCTTGATTTTTTTCTAGAATCATCACTAAATAAAAATTGCGATGCTGTATGATCACAAATGATATGCAAATTTGCATAATTCGGAATGGCGCCCTCTATAGACACATTAACTTGCAAAGTTCAAAATGATGGCCAAATACCAATTTCTAACATGAGATTATCATATGTCATGAGTCAGATGCACTGGATACAGTGAGTAAAAATTGTGCTGCACATTTATTTTTATTTTGTAATTTGATACTCGAAGAAAACACGGTTGAATTTTATGCTCTCTGTCCCATAGATATGAGGTGGCATATGGTGATAAATGCCCATTTTCAGTGACAGCGTTAAGAAACTAGATTTGTATTCTAAGGTACTAGATTCTTTTAAATTAACCTAAAAATTACGAACTACCAATACGATACAGGACTATATCCGTTTATAAGTTTGCTTCAAAATCTTGAAATTTGTTTAAAAGCCCTCTAAAGTGTTGGGAACCCTAAAATATTCCATGCGGAAGAGGGTGTCATTTAACACTTAATTCTGCAAAGTGAGGTCGTGACTGTAATGCGTGCTTCCACAAGCATGCTTGCAAATGAGCTCTCTTAACATTTTCTACAAACGCTTCAGTAGTTTGAGGTAGTGAGGCAAGGTTTGGAGGTATTTGGAGCTCCTAGTCTTCGGACCCTTGATAGCCACACGTTGATACGAGCCTCTGACATTCAGTTGGTTGTTGACTGTCCATAACATGAAGCAAAGCATTGAGTAGGTTGAGTGATGACATATGACCATGCTGCATCAACATTGCCAACTGAGTCCTAAGGGAGTCGAATCTTCTGCTTCATCACTTTCAGCATTGTACCCTATCCAATGCAAAGTATGCCCCAAGAGTGTCGCATCCCGTCAACGCATGTCCTGCCAACATCGATGGAATGATATCTCCTAACTTGTCTACATTGGCAGGAACATCAATAACAGTTCGATTTGTGAAGGGGCGTCTCCATGGTCATTGGCGTTTTATAAGTCCGTCATGTAGATAATGATGCAAAAGTAGTACGTAGACGTCTGTGTCATCCACTAGGACCCTAACATACATCTTCTCACTAGCATCAATTCAAATCGCTTGCTGTACTTTGATGTTGCCTGCTTCATCATAACTATGTTGTGGACAGACCTTTCCTTGGCATGACATCACTGCCTGGAATCACTTCAACAGGAACCTCATCTTGACGGTAAAGGCCTGCTTGTGCTTTTGCCTATTTCTGAGCACCCAATCATCCTGCAGACTCGCGCATATAATTATGATGTCGATCAACTGTAGTTTGTTGTCATGAAAAAAAAAGTGAAGTTAGCAACACTAGAGACACGTTTCAACAACTTCTCTCCCTAGCTTTATTGATCTTTCCAAAGCTTTTGACTGCGTACAACATAAACGCCTATGGAAGATTATGAGCTAGATGGGCTTTCCAGCACATATAATTCAACTCATCCAGTCGCTCTACCAATACCAAGAAGCAACAGTAAGAACAGAGAATGGCTACACCGAAAGATTCACTATTGGTCAAGTTGTCCGTCAAGGCTGCATCCTATCACCATAACTTTTCAACATCTATGCTGAATTCATCATGAGAAAGGCATTTTATGGTCAAGTTTCTGTTGGTGGACGAACGATCACCAACCTAAGATACGCCGACAATACAACACTCTCTGGCGTATTGATGGGGAAGGTTGGGGGGGGGGACAGTTGAACCCCAAACCAAATTCAAACTGTTTTTTCTATATATTCGATACCAGTGATTTACAAATGTTGCTGAAATGACATGATTTTCCTGGGTTTTTCCTCACTTTTTAGTAAATTATTATTTGTTAAGCGTATGTTGGAAAACGACAAATCCTAAATTCACAGTCAAGCAAAAAATATGCTTATTTAAAAGCCTACATGTCAGGGTCCGCAGAACAGCGGGGCTCAGGGGACTCGAGCCCCCCTCACTTTTTGTATAAAGTATGTTAAAGAGAACTAGAAAGAAAGAAAGTGACCCGAGGTGAAAAGAGGTATCAAAATATGTTCATCTTACAGTTAATAAATGCCTGAAACCCTTGAGCTTCCGGGGGCTGTGCCCCTTGAACACCACGCCAATTTGCGCTCCTCTCTTCCTGATCGTAAATACTTCACCCCCCCCCCCCACCCCGCTTTAAAAAAAGTTCCGCGGGGCCTGCATGTAACATGTATGAGTGGTGGTGATGCAGATTGTTTTTCTGCCCCTCTAAGTGTTTTTGCTCAGTATGCCACTGACAACACTTATAACAAGAACATCAGAAGAACTACTAGAACTCCTTAAAAAAGAGTGAAGGATGCAAGTGAATAATTTGGACCCTACCTCAATGTGAAAAAGACCAAGATCATGATTGGTGGAAATTAACTACATGCAACAGAGCATGGTGGTTGATGGAGAAGAAGTTGATCAAGTGGACAAGTTTATATAATGTTCTTGGGCCAATGATTGTCAAGGAGGGTGGAAGCTCGGCAATATCTGCCTTTGAAATGTGGTGTTGGAGGAAGCTACTTGGGATATCATGAAGAGATTACAACACCAATGGACACAATTAATGTCCATCATCGGAGATCAACCGCCACTTGCTACCAGGATTGACAAGTACAAGCTACAATAGTTTGGTCACGTTAGCAGAAGATCAGGAGACAAACTTGACAAATTATCATTCAAGGTACCTTTGAAGGAACACGTAACAAAGGAAGACTCAAGCTCAGATGGACTAACGACCTTAGGGAAATCACTAGCCACCCTCTAAATACTAAAGACACTCTACCGGATTGCAGGAGACAGATGCCGATCAAAAGGTCTCATCAAACGGGTCACAAGGGTGAGCCATGATCTATATGACAACGACGACGAACAGTAAGATATAGTTTCTTGGAGGGCAGCAGTGACGCGGGACTCAGTTGGAAGACTCTCGACCCGTTATGACCTCTAGATACTCTCGGATCTGTCAAACACCAAGCGAACATCATCAGATTTTCATCCACAGCAGAGCACAACCATCAATGACTGTACAAGGTTGTTCCAGTGTCTCATGCCTGGCTGACATCTCAACTTTTGTCAAATTCTATAAGTCCGTCTTTGACATGGGAGTGCTCGTTTCCAGAATCATCAAAAAGTGCTGTTGGGACTGGTGAAAGCTCTTATGACAAAATGTCCTTGACATTGACCTCTCATAAACTTGTCTGCAGTCCTATTACTCTGGAGTAGATCAACTTTTCATGGACTTTCGTACCCCAACATTGACTTCTTCATGGCTGCCACGGTTTGAACTTTCTTGGAAATTGTGTCATAGAATCCACCAGGTAATTTCTTTTGAAAATCATGCATCTGTCTAGTATAGATGTCAACTGCTTTATCCACATTCACTGACGTTGGAGCAATGCTGGTCTAAATAAAGCGTATCAATTGAATAATAATGTGTGCCGTAAAACCACTTTTCACCGATTTGATGAAAAAAGAATTCTTTCATAGCCATTTTTTTTCCTGACATATGTAGGGTAGGTGTAGGGAATTGGAGACCACCAAGCTTGAACCCATCACTGTCTGTCCGTGTTGGCTCCAATATTGATATAGCGACATATGTGGCCTTCAACAACACTACTGCATATATCCAATTCATTTCGAAGACTACAATGCGTTCTCTCTCCGAGAAAATTGGCAAAATTGACCAAGATAAGCAATTTTGATCGTAAAATTTTGCTCTGATATAAAAACATAATTTTCACTGAATGTTGTGGTGTATGCAGATATTTAGGGGTGGCTCTTAAAAATTAGTTTTAAAAGAAAGTTTATGAAATGTGCCAACCATCACAGAAAGCTTATGGCCATTGTGTGTTGTGAATGGGTGTTGCAATTCACATTATGAATGGTGTCTGATCAGAAATGTGTGTAGGTAATGGGGGACACCGGGTCCAAGATGGGGGCCTACTTCTCCCCAGTTGTCCATTTCATGTTGAAAGGCACTATCATGAAACATATTTGGTTGTACGTGTCACCATTCTAATTTGAATGCATTTAATTTTAAGAAGTTGTTTCTATGCTGTGAGTTTGATCAATGTAAAAGTCATATTGCCAGCACATTATTCTGAAAGTATTTTAACATAATTGAGAGCACCTTTATTACTGTAAACAAAAAACTACAGAAATATTTTTGGCCACATTGTTTTAAAATCGTTTCAAAATTACAGTATTATGGCCATGGTTCATTGGCTGCATGTTTCTCTTTCAAAAAGTGTTTGAACTAACTATAACAATCCCATTTTCATTCAAATTGTATTTAAAATGTCTTGATTTGTAACTGTCCCTTATTACCTACACATGTAGGTAATGAGAGACATTTGGTGATGACGTCATTAATCATTGTTATCTTATTAATCAGTTACATCATGACCACAATTTCGTTACCAAATAAAGAGAAAAAATACTAAAGAGAATACAAAAATGTCTGTATGTGTAACATTGTTCATGTTTATGTAAATTATGCAAATGTGCTTAAGGGTCTTCCATTCCCCACACCTACCCTATCTAAATTTGTACCAAACACGATGAAAGATTAATGCAGCACAACTGCAATTGTTGCCCAAAAGAAAGCATTTAATATGATTTCAACGTGACATAGATTTAAGAAATTGGCATTTGGCTGGCACACATATTTTATTCAAATTAATATGTTTATAGAGGGCGCTATTTCAAAATATGCAAATAAGCTGGTCATCTATGGCCATGCAACATCACGAAACATTTTTGTAGTGATGGTCCTAGAGAGATACAGACATTTGGCTGCCAAAAATTGTAAAAAAAATCCTTATTATATATTTATTATTCATTTTTAAAGGAAAATCATGTACTTTGGCGGCCATTTTGTATGACGTCATATATCTTAAATTGCTCAAGGCTGACAGAGTGTCAGCAATCGGATTCTTGAAATAGAAGGTCTAGGCAATCAAAATCCATTGAAAAAAAAACTATAGACCCTAAAACAAGGTTAGGCCAATAATCTGGATTTGGCTGCCGGACTAGTACAACGAATCGTCTTCTTTCTCTAATAATTTGAGGAAACGTCAAAGCTTCCGCGATTCGCGCGGAGGGGGGGAAACTGAATTCAAACAAGGATTAAGAGTCAACAACGGTACGACGAATCGTCTTCCTTTCTCTATATTTTGATGAAACGCCAAAATTTTCGCGCTTCGCGCAGGAGGGGGAAGACTTCATTTAGACGAGTCGAGAACGGTACAACGAATCGTCTTCTTTCTCTCATAATTTGAGGAAACGTCACAGCTTCCGCAATTCGCGCGGAGGGGGGAACTGAATTCAGATAAGGATAAAGAGTCGAGAACAGTACACGAATCGTTTTCCTTTCTCTATATTTTGATGAAACGCAAAAAAATTCCGCGCTTTGCGCGGGAGAGGAAAACTTCATTTACACGAGTCGAGAACAGTACAACGAATCGTCTTCTTTCTCTCATAATTTAAGGGACGTCAAAGCTTCCGCGCTTCGCGCAAGATTGGGAAATTGAATTCAGGTAAATAAAGCTTAATAAGAGTCGAAAACGGTGCAACGAATCGTCTTCTTTCTATAATAATTAAATCAAACGTCTAAGCTTTTCGCGCTTCGCGCTGGAAGGGGGAAACTGAATTCAGACAAGGATTAAGAGTCGAAAACGGTACAACGAATCGTCTGCTTTCTCTAATAATTTAAGGAAACGTCAAAGCTTCCGCGCTTCGCGCAAGAGGGGGAAACTGAATTCAGATAAATAGAGCTCATCAAGAGTCGAAGACGGTACAACGAATCGTTTTCTTTCTCTAATAATTTAACAAAACGTCAAAACTTCCGCGCTTCGCGCGAGAGGGGGAAACTTCACTCAGACAAGGATTAAGACTCGAGCACGGTTCAACGAATCGTCTACTTTCTCTAATAGTTTAATGAAACGTCAAACTGGGGAAAACTGAATTCAGATAAGGATTAAGAGTCGAGAACAGTAGACCGACACCGAATCGTCTGCTTTTTCTCATAATTTAATGATACGTCAAAGCTTCCGCGCTTCGCGCGGGAGGGGGAGAAACTGAATTCAGACAAGGATTAAGAGTCGAGAACAGAACACCGAATCGTCTGCTTTTTCTCATAATTTAATGAAACGTCAAAGCTGAATTCAGACAAGGATTAACATCGAGAACGGTACAGCAAATCGTCTACTTTTGATAATAATTTAATAAAACGTCAAAGCTATCGCGCTTCGCGCGCGCGGGAGGGGGGGGGGGGAAATTCATTCAGACAAGGATCAACAGTCGAGATCGGTACAATAAATCGTCTTCATTTCCTAATAATTTAAGGAAACGTCTAAGCTTCCTAACACCGACACCCCCCTAATGAGCGCGCAAAGCGTGCTCATTAAGTGATTCCCTTGCTCACTACCGCCCCTCCATAAAATAAGATCCTAGCTCCGCGCCTGCATTAAAATATATAGCTATGATGTTGACTAAGTTGACGAAATAATCCGTATATTTATGTCTTCGAGGAAAATGATCATTTGCGCATACGCAAGTACTATAGATAGTCCATAGGAAAAACAATTTAGCCTTCGGCCCCGGGTTTATAGGGTTAAATGTGTAGATATTGGGACATTTAATTTTGTCGGTAATTGATGGCTAGTTTTGTCGGTAATCGTCGGCCTCTACACACCCCCACTGAAAAAGGTCTAGCGACGCCCCTGCATACCAGGGGAATTACAACCTTTTTTAAGAACCTTGTTTTCCAGTGTTAATCTATATGAGAGATGAGGAATGTCTCTTTTTCCCCGAATGCGCATGTCGCCATGTACAGTTAAATCAAGAAGTCAATCGCCTTGTGCAGTGGTTGGGAAGGCAAAAATAATGCACTTTCCTGCAAATTTATGAAGGGTTTTCTCCAGCTCTTGAGCCTTTCTTATGTTTTTCCATGTCTTAAAATTACAGGTAAATCAATTCAAAGAGATTCTAGGGTAAGAATAATCATCTTGTCTTTGCATGTGAACCTATGGGAGTTGACATTTGCGGAAGGTCAAAGGCACACATGTCCCTCGAAATTTTTGCGACGTCTCCGTAGCTTATGATTTGGTACTCTATTTCTCCAAATTTCACATCAGTCACATTTTTTCGCATTTTCAAAATCATTCTAGGGGACTTATAACCATTCTCAAGAAAACCTGTAAGGGACCCCACTGGAAATAAGCTATCGAGCTTTCGTGGGTTATCCTGTTCAAGCTGACTTATTTTTGATCTGTTATTATTGTATATTGTTGTATGTTGGAAGCTTGTCCAATAAAAATCAATCAATCAATCAACCTTGTTTCCAGTGCTAGTTATTTCTTTACACGGAATGCGCATGCGCAGTTTTGTCAACAATCAAAACAGAAAACGACATCTGAAGTGCGCAATCGACTGTAATTCCTTCTCACTTCACCCCCTTCCTCTTTATCTTCCCCCCCCCCCCTCCCTCTTATTTTCTCTCTCTCTCTCTCTCTCTTTCTCTCGTTCTCTCTTTCTTTCTCTCTCGCTCTTTATATCTCTCTCTCTCTTTCTTTCTCTCTTTCTCTCTCTGTTCAGTCTATACCTTTCATTCTTTTCTTCTCTGTACTTTTGCATCACCAGGAACCCCCTGATGTATGTATTTTCCTTGTACATGAAATTCATTTTCAGTGCTCACAAGGCATAAACCTTCGCTTATCTTGGAGCGCTGGCCAGTTCTGTTTAAAATAAGTTCATAACTTCTTCATTTATGTTTTGATGTATACTGATTTTATGTATTCAGAACTGGAAAATAAATGAAATGAAATGAAGAAAAAAAAGTGATTGGAAAGGCAAAATGGAGGCAATGTTTCGCAAAATTAAGAGGAGTGTTCTCCAACCATTGAGCCTCAAATTTCATAAATTCTCATTTCACATCATTTAAATGAGATGCTAGGGGGAGAATAATTATTTTCAAAGGACTCTTAAAATATTTGTTCTAAGGTCATGTAAAAGCACCTTCATTTAAGAACCGTAAAAGTCCTGTAATGTTATGCATGGTCTCTACAGCTTTTTGAACCTCTGTCATATTAATCCATGCCCACAAAAGTCACATTTTGCGCAATTTCATGCAGCGAAAATATTATTTCAGGGCCGGTGGCAGGGGGGTGGGCTTGGTGCTTGGTGCAAAGAAAAGAGAGCCAAGTGCTCCTCTGTTGAAGCAACTACACTGGCTTCCCATCAAACAGCGAATTGAATTCAAACTAGCACTTTTAGTGTACAAGTGCTTAATGCATTCTGCTCCACACTACACTGTAAAAAAGAATTTGTTCATTGGTAATTTTTACGTATTTTTTCCATGTAGAATTTACTTGAAAACATTAGTTTTGCCACTTACGCACTAAATTTAAGTCTTGCTAACTCAAACTTTCAATTTAGTAGAACATACGTGGAATATTTAAGTAAAATCAAATACATAAGAACTTTAAGTAATTTCAGCTTGTATTAATTTAGTAATTTTAACTCAAAATCAGAAATTATACGTATTACTCAAACAATTTATGTTGATTATTCTTATCTTTTTAAAGTAAGGACCGATGCAGTGCGTAATAGAAATATTTACATAATTTATGAATATTCATTAAGACCAAATTAAACTCTTTTTTAAATAAAACAATTCTTTTTTGTGGTTGAATGAAAATTTAAGGACTTTAAAACATTTACTAATTCATTTAACATGGCTAAGCAAAGACAAGACAATTTTTAATTGTTACCCAGTTCAAAACAAATAAAAACTTGATATTTCAGGAAATTGTCAACCAATTTTCCTTTTAAGATGCTACGATCAAGTATATATAAAATTTGGAGCCTTTCAATATGTGTCGAATTGAAGCGTATGTAATAGTTTGTGATGGTGGTATAGATATACGGTTAAATCTTAAATATAAGTAGTAAATGATTAGTGGATGTTACTTGTTAGATTAGATGGGTACCAAATCGTGCAATATGTAATCCTATCATAGCTTTTTTTTAATTATCTAAAATGATTACAATACTTAAATTATTTACGTTAATGTAACTCGATTTAACTGAGTAAAAATTTATTCAGCAAAATAAGTAAATTCTACTTAAGATGCCGTAGGTAATATTTACTTAATAAAAATAAGGCAATTCTTTTCCTCAATTTTATTGAGTTATTTCGACTATTATTTGTTTACAGTGTATCTGTCTATCATGCTTACTACTGCTCCAGTTTCCAGATACCATCTGCGTTCACAGAACGATCAGACACTATTACTGATCCCACGCACCAACACCAAGGCAGCCGAACGCTCATTCTCTTATGCTGGACCATCCACCTGGAACACTCTACCACAACACCTCCGCCTATGTAGTACAGAAGACACTTTCAAAAAGAAACTGAAAACCCAACTCTTTCCATCTTGAATCCATAATGTACATTTTGAGTAGCTAAATTTTCTTTTCGTTCATAATATCTTAATTACTGTTCCTTGTTTAATTGTTATGATTTGTATGTTTCTTTTCTGTTGTATAGCGCTCTGATCAGTTTGTCTGTAGTAGCGCTCAATAAGAATCAATTATTATTATTAATATTATTATTATTATTATTATTATTATTATTATTATTAACTTTAACATATCTCTTGTTTTTTTAATAATAGCTCTCATTTTATTCCATAATTTTTCATTTTTCATATGAGCAATAAGGAATACTTCCATATGCATCCTTTAAATCATGAATTTCGTGAAGTATTCCCCTCTCTCTCTTTCTCTCTCTCTTTCTCTCTCTCTCTTTCTCTCTCTCTCTCTCTCTCTCTTTCTCTCTCTCTATTTCTCTCTCTCTCTCATTCTCTCTCTCTCTCTTGCTCTCTCTCTCTCTCTCTTGCTCTCTCTCTGTCTCTCTCTCTCTCTCTCTCTGTCTTCATCTAAGTCCTTTCCTATCACGGCCGTAGTTAAAACATTTTTTTAAGGGGGAGGTACCCGCCTCACTCGTTGGCCCACGAGTGTAATGACAACAAGCACGCCACATGCAGGAACACGTTTAGATAAATTATTTGGTAAAAAAGTTTCTTAGGCCTTGACAAAGTATCAATAAATCTACAAATTTGCTGACACAAATTATACTTCATAAAATAATTTGACTGATCCAATTTATATGTTTTCATGGAGCTAAATTTTCTGCGTTTTGGACTTCTAATCAAGCTTAGGTTGTCGTTCCTAATCTCACTGCTTTGTACGTGTGGTTTCATTTGTTACTACCCTGAACCATAAAATGTATCAAACGTTTCAGAGTTAACAGAATTATCGATGAGTCCTATCACCACGATGTCAGACACAACGACATCGCAAGAAACCACCAACTCAAGTAAGAGAACGATGAAACGATGTCATGCTTTTGATCATTATTATAATATGTCTAGCCACTTCCCCCTTCCCTCTCTTTCTCTCACCCTCTCTATCTCTCTCTTTCTCTCTCTCTCTTCCTCTATCTCTCTTTTTCTCTCTCTTTCTCCCCCTCCCCCTGCTCCATCCCCTCTTTCATTCATAAATTGGCCAAAATTTGCGATAATGAGGAGAGTTTTTGTAGGTATTGATTATTAAAGGGACTTGGTAATATTGTTCAGATGAGAGAAAGTAGTGTTAAAGGTAATGCATAGTTTCAGGAAATTTTGACAATTGGATGCCCCTGTAGATGTATTAGAAGCACTAGAAAATGTAGCCCCTAAAACAGTCTTCTCCTTTCGAGAAATTGAATAATCAAAAATTTACCGGTGCTCCGGGTACATTTCAAATATTTCAAATATCGCCTTAGGCCATTCCATGAAAATCTTAGAATATGCAGTTCTGATATACCGTGTGTCTCAAAAAAAACGTAACACTTTTGAAATGGTTGCCAAATTGAGCATATATAATTTTATGAAAAAATGTTGATATGTATGGAAAGCTAAAGGACCAACCTTTCATATGATATGAAAAAATTGAAAAAAAAATCATGCTTCGATGAACAGTGTTCACTTAAGTTAGAGGTATGAAAATGGGCCTGCGCAGGATTTTTCCTTCCAATTTTGGACAGGTAAGTTACTTTTAGCATACAAAATAAGTTTGATATGAGATATTCATGATCGATGGATTAAGAGTTAAAAGGATGTTTTGAATACCAGTCCTTTCTCTCTGTCATTTATCAATCCCCAAACACCACCCCTGCCACACACACACACACACACACACACCAACTTCCACTCCCATCTTATTGTATCATTGATCTGGTAGATGTGAACAGGATGAAGGAAGAATGGGAAAATGTTAAATTGAAATACCGTATTCAAAATCATAATTGACATTATGCAACCCACTCTCCTCCCCCCCACAACCTTTTCCCATCCCATCACCTACCCCTTGCCTTTTCTTTATCAGTTTTCTTCCGTAAGTTTGGTGGATCATCAATCACATTTTATTCAGGTTTTATGAATGACCCAAACATGTAATAGCTAAGTACATCATTCATTATGCATTGAAAATACCAGAATTCGAGGTATTCAAAATATCCTTTTGATTCAAAATATCCTTTTGATCCATCGATCATGAATATCTCATATCGACCTTATTTTGTAAGTTACAAGTAATTTACCTGTCCAAAATTGGAAGGAAAAATCCTGCGCAGGCCCATTTTCATACCTCTAACTTAAGTGAACACTGTCCATCGAAGCATGATTTTTTTTTAATTTTTTCATATCATATGAAAGGTTGGTCCTTTAGCTTTCCATACATATAGACATTTTTTCATAAAATTATATATGCTCAATTTGGCAACCATTTCAAAAGTGTTACGTTTTTTTTGAGACACACGGTATAATGTCCAAACGGGAATAGCAAATCGGTCGATTGTAGTCAAGAAACATTGTTTTAGAGCTAAAGTGATATTAGTTTTGAGAGGGCGCTATACAATATAAAGAGTTTGTTTCGAAAATAATATCGCTAGTGATATTCGTTTGTCTCGCAATGTGGTCAATAAGGAATCTAAAAGATCACGACGTTTCGTGCGCTTCTGCAACACTTCGTCAGGTGATAAAAACTATGTTGTTGTTGTTGTTTGGTGTAACGAGCCAAGCAATAAGGACGCAGGATTCAATTTGGTTCCAGTTGGTTCCATCTTTATTGGTTCAGACTTAACTCTTTTCTGTCTCTCTCAATATCAATCAACTAAATAGTGTAGGTCCTGCAAGGGACACACCTTAAACATCCAACATGGAGTCTTCTCCCTATATCAGTACCTCCTTTCTCCGAGCCCAAAACATGTGTCCCTCTCCTAACATACCAACATCCCTTCTCTGCATACACTGTCCATGTACATTTATTCATATATTCATGCCTAATTGCCTATGCATGCTCATGGAAGTGTTTACTATTGTTTAGGTCATGGCTTCCACAAGGTGCAGTGGATATGTGCATATTTGAATACACACACTCAAGAAAGCAGTGGAAACATGTATGTGCATATTTGCATATGTGTACAACACCTGTATTCATATCACTACAACTCTCCCCTACTTGACTATCTCCTCCTGGAGATCAAACCAACCAACACAAAAACTGTCATTTAAGATAATATTCTCACTACTTGCATAGCTTGTGAGGTCATCATGAAATAATCTTTTTTTTTTCAAATTCTATATTTCATGTATAATATTGTAATACAAGTCTTAAACAAATAACTACCATCCTCTGGTGAGAAAATAGAAAGGCTTGAATCTACCTAAATTTCTTTCATTTTTTAAACTTTTCCTTTAACAACTAATATACAAAACTTCAACTTGTACTGTAAACTGTACATGTAGCTCTAGTTCCTGTACCTGTATACTGGTCAGTGATATTAGCGATCAAGTAAAATAGTCGCTATATAATGGCCTGACAGATCTCACTGATTACAAATCAGCAGTACAACTAAATCAATATATTCTGTATAAAACTTCAAAATTGATTAAGTTTTGATTTGAACTCTTTATATCAGCAATTTATGTGGTACCAACACAATGTAATTACCTCAGATACACACACAAAATATTATATACTCATAACTTATTTTCTTACGAATTATGATATAACATATACCATCGCAAACTGAGCGTAAGTACAGAGTAAGAAATCATCGAAACTAATTGTATGAACTGCATGTAGTATGTCAATTAATAACATCAAATATGCTAGACTGTGGAAGTTGAAATGGATTCCGATGCCTACCCCGTGTACTACGTGTGCTTCAAAAGGGGTCTCCCCTACTTTTTGTTTACCAACATAAGCTCGAGAATTAGGATCATTTCTTCTCAAGATCATTGCCTCCTCTGCCCCAGAATCAACATCATCAGATTTGTCATCATCTTGCAATACTGGGGGAATTCGTAACAATCGGCGGTGAACCACCTTTTCATTACCCCCTCTCACAGGCCTAATAGCATAAACATCCTCTTCTTCGTTATGCCACACAACAACATACTGGTCTCTCTCATAGACATCTTTAATCTTATGCCTGCCAGGAAATGCACATCTTTTCAAAAATACTTGAGTAACCATAGGGATGGCCTTAGCAAAAGATGGGATTTTATCATCATACAGCACTTTACCAAATGAGCTAACAAGTCTGGCCATTTATGTCTCATCTGTGGATCTAGAGATTTAATCAAGCCAAATAGAGTACGATTAAATCTCTCAGCTTGAGCGTTTCCTTCAGGATGATATGGAGAAGTGTGAGTTTTCTTGCTTCCATATAACTTGCAAAGCTCCTTGATCACTGCTCCCTCAAAATTTCGGCCTTGATCGCTATGTATTCTACTAGGAACACCGAACTTGGTAAACCAATGGTCTCTAAGTACTTTGGCTACAGTCACAGCATGTTGGTCTCTACAGGCCACTGCTTAAGTGAATTTAGTGTACACGTCAGTAATAACCAACACATCTTCTGCACCACCACGTCCTCTACCAATCTTGACAAAGTCTATTGCTACTACCTCTAATGGCCGAAAAGCTATCAAATGCCTCATGGGTGTTCTAGTGCGTGGTTAGGAAGCCTTTGCCATTACACACTGTGTACAATGACTAACATGTCTGTGCACCGACGTTGCCATTCTTGGCCAATAAACACGCCTTCTAAGAATGGAAAAGGTCCTAGTGACCCCTTGATGGCCCCACCCGCCATGAGCTCCTTCTAAAACCTGTAAGCGGAGACATTCTGGTAACAAATATTGAAAGATTTCACCATGTATAGGGTCATCTACATGCCTACAGAGTGCACCATCCTTCTCAACAATTTTGGACCACTGCCGCAACCAACGTCTAACTTCTGGTGGCTCATTGGAACCTCCAACTACATCTTTTGGGTTCAAACCTTGATCCCAACGTTTCCAAACATATTTAGGGACAGGGTCTGACCTCTGCAAAGCTGTCATTTGACTTGGAGACAAAGACGGGAAAATTCCAGGAGGAGCCTTATCCGACGGAATGTTACAAGTTCCTTGATTCACCTCTGCCTGGTGAGGAACAGCTTTGTTGATACTCGTAGTATGACGTGTTGCACACATTACATGTTCCACTTCTGCTGCAGGGAAATCTTCAGGATATCGACTCAAAGCATCTGCACATTTGTTGCTCTTACCAGAACGAAACTTAATGTCAAAATTAAAAGCAGCTAACTGAGCAACCCATCTCATTGCACAAGCTTCTAACTTAGCTGTGTGAATGTGAGCAAGAGGATTATTGTCTGTCAGAACAGTAAAAGAATTACCTATCAAATAATCTCGAAACTTATCCACAACCGCCCACTTCAATGCAAGGAGTTCTAGTTTAAAGGAACTGTAATCAGGATAATTCTTCTCTGCACCTCTTAATCCTCGACTAGCATATGCTATGGGATGTGGGACACCATCACTATCCTCTTGCATCAAACATGCACCTAGGCCCTTCAAAGAAGCATCAGTTTCCAAAATGAATGGCCTCGAAAAATCAGGATATTTCAACACTGGAACACTTGTCAGTACTACTTTCAAATCATCAAATGCTATTTGGGCCTCTTCGGACCAGACGAAAGACTGCATTGGTTTCTTACATTTCCCTTTCACAGTTGGTGGTAAGATAGCATGAAGTGGTGCTGCCAAGGATGAGAAATTATTAACGAAACGCCTATAATAACTGGCTAGGCCTAAAAAGGATCTCAACTCATCTGAATTTTTAGGAACTGGCCAATCCAACACCTTTTGGACTTTGCCTTTGTCTACAGAAATTCCTTCAGCATTTACTACATGACCTAAATATGTAACTTCTGTTTGAAGCAAACTACATTTCTTCCCTTTGACCTTCAACCCAAACTCTCCTAGCCTTGTAAGAACTTTATCTAAGGTTTCTAAATGGACATCAAATGAAGGAGAAAACAAAAGAATGTCATCTAAATAAATCAACAACTCTGTCAGGTTCATATCTCCCAAGCAGCATTCCATGACTCTCTGAAAAGTACTGGAAGCATTAACCAAACCGAAAGGCATACGATTGTATTGAAATAAACCAAACGGAACTCGAAAAGCAGACTTCTTTCTAGAATCAAAATCCATTACAACCTGATGATATCCATGGACTAAATCAAGAGATGAAAAATAAACTGCACCATTGAGTGCCTCAAGGGACTCATCGATTCGTGGCAATGGAAAAGCATCTTTAACTGTCTTCTTATTTAACTGACGATAATCTACACATATGCGCAAACTGCCATCTTTTTTCTTGACAAGCACCACTGGGCTTGCATAAGGACTACTACTAGGTTCTGGTTCTATGATCCCTTGATCTAACAATTGCTTGAGAGTGTCCTTCACTTCTTTCACATAATGGGGAGGAATTCTACGATAAGGCTGATTAACCGGTTGATCATCAGTTGTCTTTATCTCATGAGGCACCTCAGTACACAAACCAACATCAAAATCACCTTTAGAGAAAACAGCATCATGTTTTTGAATCAAGCGTACCACTCTTTCTGTTTCATGTTCAGATAACCTACAAGATTCCAAATCCAAACCGGGTGGTAAAGAGTACTGACTTCCATCACTGAATGTAAACACTTCCTTTGAAGGATTACCATGATTTTGACTGTCAAGCACATTCTGCTCTCGATCAGGAGCACCACTAGGGGACTCTACCAGTATGTTTAAGATGGAAACACTGATGTGTTGATCTTGAGGTTCAACAACTATTTCATTTGAACTTGACACTTCAGTTACATCTACCAATTTAGTATATGGGGGTATTACTAAAGGTTGAGACCCAAGATTTGTGACAAAAACTGTGACTGACTTTCCATTACTAATCTCACAAGAATCATAAATTACACAAGTCTCCCCTACTTCATTGTTTCCTTCCACTATAACCAACTTATCTGTCAAAGCATTAGGTGGGGTTCTCAATTGAAACACTACAGTCTGCACTTGTCTAGAATGAATGACTACAGGTCTTCTACCAGTTCTACCATTTACACTCTTATTTGGTTTAACACCTCTTTGAAGATTGAGGCTTGGGTCTACAGGCTTTGTAAGATCTAAACATTTCATCACAAAATTCCAAGCTTCAGCATCTGACCCATTGAAATCCTTCACATGCTCTTTTAAATCATATAACACATTACACCCCAACAATACATGACTTTGCTTACTGTCAATAAGGGCTTTGCCTTGGGCAGAGTCATCAACAATTAAGAAATGAGCATAAAAAAGGTGATGTTCTACAGAAAGAGGAATTTCCACATATTCTTCAATAGGAACTTGTAACCTATTGGCACCCACAACTCGTACACATACCTTTGCTGGCTTTATATTACTCAACTTGTCAGCCAAATGCTCATAATAAAATGATGAGCTAATCAAAGAGGTTTCTGCCCCAGTATCTAGAATACTCTAACGAAACCGGAACTCTGTCGAATACTCCCCAGCAGCTTATCTTGTCAGGATTGTCTTCTGCTGGTAGTTTTCCCTAGTCCGGTACCTATTTCGCCGTGGATCCGTTTGGCAGAGATATACTGCCCGTTGACCTTGCACCACCTCTCGACCACCGTCCAATTGAAACTACCCGGTCGTCATAGATCAGCACTGCACCATTGTCTACCCCAGACCACTAGTCCACCTAAACAGCAACCATTAGACCACCGAAAGAGCAACCCCTGGTGTTGTCTAGTGCCAGAATGCAAAAGACTCAACAAAGACAATTCCAACCATGGTCATCACCTAAAATCAGACTTCAACTTTAGGTTTCCCCATGGAAAGACGATCATATGAATCATTTCATCTGCACGCAAGTTTTATTGGGCAAATGTCCAAACATAGTCTGATTGCTTTACAATGTAAATGTGCCCAGTGGGCGACGGCAAACATGTAGAATATGACAGGAAGCTCATCGACACATGAGACACTTGATTTATATACACATTTCTTAGACATTTGTTATTCTCGTTAGGTTTCCAAGAATTACATAAACATTGATATAACTTCACTTTCCAATATCAGATTGAAACAAACCATATATCAAATGAAAGAACTAGTTTTAATCTATAAAACTAAACAGAAGAGAACAAGTAATTATTCATGGTAGAAAAGTAATTAGACTAAAACTGTCGAAAACATGCACGATCAAACATTCTTGAAATTGACACGTGACTATAGCATCGTATATTTAACTTGAATTACGCCATCTACGCCGAAATAGCTATCTACGAAATGTAACCAATTTCGTGACAATACACTCTACTGAAACACCAGCTAAATCAACCACTGCTTTGGGGCTTTCTCTAACCAACGTAGTTAAAATGTCATCAGGTGCTAGTTGTGTATCGTCATGAACATTACCAACATGGACCGACTGAGTTTCCCCCTCTTCACTCTGGTCCAACACTAGAGAAGGGGATTGGCGTTTAAATCGCCTGAATTCTGATATTCATTATTCCTATTCGGTAATTCCTTTTGTAACTCCCAACACCGTGCTTGAATGTGACCAGGCTTACCACAATAAAAACAATTAGGAATACGTTTCTGCCTTGAATATTTTGGTGATGCCTGGGGCTGTCTTGCCAATAATTCTGACAATTGCTCTTGCTGACGTTCCAAAAGAATCTGCTGTTGCCACACACATTGTTCTAGTGCAGCTTGTTGCTGTACTAAATGATCGATTACATTTCTGTCTGCCCCTTCAACTGACACCTCGTATACACGTTTAGTCGTACTCTCGGCCTTATTGTCAAAGCTATCCAACAAATCTAAAGCATAATCTCGGATTTCCAAAAATGTTTTACCCGAATTAGCCAATTGGATGCGCCGTAGTTCAAGGTGTGTGCTATGACTACGTGCTCCCGCTACAAACTTATCACTAAGGACTGAATCCCTCAGGCCTTTGAATGCCCCTTTCTCACTACTTGGTGCCACATTTATGATAGCATCATACATACACATTAGTGCCCTAGAAAACTCATCTAAAGACTCCCCTTATTTCTGAACTCTTTCATGAAATCTCTTCTGGAGGGATTGAGTGGTTTCTTTAGAACCAAAATGGCGTTTTAACAACGTAATCAGTGAATCTAAGTCATCTGCTGAGATCGAGTGACATCTGATCTCTTGTCTCGCCGCCCCATCTAAGTGGTTTAGAATCACTTGTGCCTTTTGACTTGAGGGAATGTCACACTGATCACAATAAAATAATGTCTACCTCTTCTAACCATTGGGAGAGTGTAAATTCTCCAGGAGAGGATTTACCAGAAAATCGGGGTAACCTGGGTGCACGCAAATGTGTTACTCTACCTCCTTGAACATTTAGAACATTAGTAAGGCCCGATATTAATTTATCTACTAAATCATCAGACTTCACTTCTTCAGCCATTTTGTACAGAGAAATTACTAGAGGTAAAAATATCAATATAGTTATTGTAACTGTGAAAGTCTCAATACTAGTTCTCTAATAAATCTCAAAATGTCACGCTGTTTTAGTCGTCCGATCACCAGTTCATCATAAAGTATTGACATCCTTCTGACTCGTTCAAGACTTCAAACTGTTGTCATGTTGAAGCATTCAAATCTATGCTGTTCTATCTTTATTCGATTGAGAAATCACTCACACGTCTCAACTTGACTACAAAATCAATGAAGAAAGATCCTTACCGGGTACTGGACTATTAAGGAATGGAGGGTTAAATGAACTTCCCTAAAATCATCAAACTCTTGCCATAATCTATTCTCTCAAGAAGACACAAGTAATGCACAATCATGTAGACCCCTACATGTTTTTCCAAAATGATCCACTCCGGCTCCAGCGAATATACATGTAGGTGGAGAGAAGACAATAATCGATCCGACATTTAAGTATCAACAGCTGGCATAACACTGCAAAACAGATTCCATGTGAAGATTGATGCTAAATATTGAAGATTGATGTAAAATAGCTCCGAAGTTGGTCCCACGTCTCAAAACACCAGCGGACTGATCGCCACAGCTCCATGGTAGTAGTAGTAGTACGCTCCACGGATGGGGTTCGAACCCATGCATACATTATGTCTCATCGTTTGGTCAAAGTAACGCCATGCACTAGCTGCCAGTTCCAATTCCAGTAAACCAAGTCAGTACTCTATAAGAAGTTAATGCCTATCCTGCCGATTACGCCATTTGTAACGAGCCAAGCAATAAGGACGCAGGATTCAATTTGGTTCCAGTTGGTTCCATCTTTATTGGTTCAGACTTAACTCTTTTCTGTCTCTCTCAATATCAATCATCTGAATAGTCTAGGTCCTGCAAGGGACACACCTTAAAAATCCAACATGGAGTCTTCTCCCTATATCAGTACCTCCTTTCTCCGAGCCCAAAACATGTTTCCCTCTCCTAACATACCAACATCCCTTCTCTGCATACACTGTCCGTGTACATTTATTCATATATTCATGCCTAATTGCCCATGCATGCTCATGGAAGTGTTTACTATTGTTTAGGTCATGGCTTCCACAAGCAGCAGTGGATATGTGCATATTTGCATACACACACTCAAGAAAGCAGTGGAAACATGTATGTGCATATTTGCATATGTGTACAACACCTGTATTCATATCACTACATTTGGTATTATCGGCGTTTCATTCTTGTTTAGAATATTTACGCCTTTCACTTTATTTCTTTCTTTTTTTTCAATTTTTTGGTACTATTTGTAAATTCATACTCATCTCTTTTTTTTGGATAATATAATCTCAGATCTACTGGTCCATGAAAACCCCTCACCGCAATTGGCACCTTCCTGCCAGACCGGCGCGGTACATTGCGCAATCTTCTCGGCCATCATTGGCCTAGGCAACTCTGGTGCCGGTGAGAGGATTCTGGGGTAGATCTCCAGAGTCTCTTGTTTGGGGTTTACCGTCCTCAATCCGTCTTTACTCTTTCTTACCTTTTCTCTTCTAGTATTTTTCCATTTTGTAAAACCTTATTTTTCTATCAAAGTAGGTATCAACATCTTAGGGCATTTGGTTGTCGTGCGATATGTGCAAACAAAATAATTTAAACAAATATATATATATTAGGAACACTCAAAACGCTTCGTTCTACGAACGAAGCGGATCAGTGCTCTCTGGGTCGCACTTTCTGTTGATTTTAGGAGTTTCATTATTTCGTTTGGGCTCGTTATATCACTTGCCATTATCAGCATTGCTCTTTCTATTGTATATTTTGGACATTCCATCAGATAGAGTGTTATTGTTTCAGGGGTGTTACAGTATTTACAATTTGTGTTGGCTTGGCCAGGTTGGGTCGTTTGGGATACCCATACTTTTGAGGGGTCTGCGTTTAGTCCTATGTTGCAAAGTCTGAGCCTGCGAATTATGACTTCGCAGTCTCTAAAAAGGGTGCTCTCAAAGTTATGTTGAATTGTTGGTTTGAAAGGTCTTACGTTTGTTTTATTGTAATTTTGCCATGTTTCTTCCCAACTCTTGTATAGTTCTATTTTCAATACTGCTTTCATTTCAGACAAACATAACTTGTTATTTATTTGTATCTCTTCAGTTAGGGCTTGTTTTGCGAGAAGGTCCGCTATTTCGTTTCCCTGTATTCCACAGTGAGAGGGGATCCATTCTAGATGGACTTGAATGCCTCTGTATGCCAGTCTTGTGTATATATACTTGATGTCGTTTATGAAGTTATCTGACTTATCTCCTTTCATTGATTGCATTGAGAGGAGTGCGCTGAGGGAGTCTGTGAATATCACAACCCCTGCGTGCAGGTTTAGTTGTTCAACCCATAATAGGGCAATTGTTATTGCTGCTAACTCTGCTCGGTAGCTTGAGGTATGGTCTGTAAGACGTTTAGATTGCCTTATTGAAAAATGTGGGACAAAAAAAGGACGCAGCTGCTGTGCCTGATGGGGATTTTGAGTCATCCGTATATATATGAAGGCTGTTATTCCATTTTGATGTTATGAGTTCTATGCTTCTTAGTCTCATTTCACTCGGGTTATCATTTTTTCTTATTGACTCAGTTAGTTCAATGGATATTTGGGGAGTGTAGTTGTGCCAGGGGGGGGGGGATAGGAAGTGGTATTACTTTTTCCGTAGTTGAGTCTATTATTTTTTCATTTTTTATTCTCAATCCAAAAGGTTGTCTCACTTTTTTATTCTTTAGCTTTTCAAATTGCCAACATGGTTGGATGTTTGGTTTTAATGGGTGGTTTGTCACACGGGAAAGATGGACGTGGCATTTTTCTCTCAGCATTTTCCTTCTTAACTCAAGAGGGGGCTCGTCCATTTCCACCTGTAGGGCGGCGAGGGATGTACCGTGTAAAGCACCTGCACATATACGTAGGGACATGTATTGCATCGAGTTTAAAACTTTTTTGGAGCTTTCGCTTGCCGAGTCATATGCCTCGCACCCGTAGTCTAGCATTGATCTTATCAAAGATCGATATAGCATCAGTAATGTTTTTTGTGTTACTTCCCAACTTGTATGAGCGACGCTTTTCAGGATATTAATTTTTTTTCTACATCTGTTTCTGATATCTTGTATATGGGTATTCCATGTCAATTTTTTATCAAACGTGACGCCAAGAAATTTATGATTTGCTTGGAATTGCAGTTCTTTTTCTTTAAGTTTTATTTCGGGGAGGTTTGTTCTGTTGCTATTGCTAAAGAGCACCGGGGTACTTTTATTTTCGGAGAGATTAAAGCCCCTTTGCTCGAACCAAATTTGTAGGTTATTTAAGCAATTTTGAATTTTATTTACTATAAAATTAATGTTAGGTCCTGAAGTCCAAATGGCGCAATCATCTGCGTATAAAGATATGGAGACTGAGGAGGTTGTGGGAATTTGACAGAACATAAGGTTAAACAGGATTGGACTTATGGTACTACCTTGCGATAGACCGTTTTCTGTGTTGTTTATGTGCGACAGTGTATTTTCTATTTTTACCTGGAATGTTCTATTTCTGCTTTGTGTGGGAATTGTTTTACTCTTTGTTTCTTTCTTTTCTTTGTTTGTGGGTACTTTACTATTGCCGTTTGTGCTCGATTCCTTAGGGTTAGTCTTTTCCTCTAGTTTTGTTGCCTCTTTGAAATGTTTCGTGGCTTCGGCATAACTTATTTTCTTTTCCAAGCGGATTTCTTGGACAATTCTTGCGTTTTTGGCTTCGATGCATCCTTTGAATGCTGCCGAGTGGTTTCATTTGCAGTTAACACAAAAGGGATTAGATTTTCTGGGACATTGGTCGAAAGGGTGGTCTTCTCCACACCTAACGCATCTTTGCTTGCTATTGCATTGCGAAATTACATGTCCCATGCGTTGACATTTGAAACATCTGGGGACAGGGGGGATGAAGGGTTAGGGGTTTCGGTTGACGAACTGCTCTTGGTTTCAGGGTGGTTTTTCTTTATTTTCCTCGTGATTCTTTTAGCATTTGCGCATTTGTAGATTTTGAGCGCTTCAGTGATTTCTTCTTCTGTAATATCTGGATGAACTCCTGTTATTACTCCTTTTACTGTTTTTGATCGTTCTTTTACCTTAACTGGGATACCGCCTATTTCCGATATGTTTGAGATTGCCTTATCTTGTTTTATGTTCTGACATTTGATCAATAAACCGTTTTGGATTCTTTTAACAAATTCTATTTTGGTGGGTCCTGCACATTTCTCTATTTCTTTTCCTATTTTTATGGGGTTCACGTGTCCTAGGTTTTTTGTTGATTCAATTAGGATGAGTAGTACTTTTAGTTCATCTTGGGTTGTGGAAGATTGATGTCGGTCGGCTCGGGCTTCTTGAAATATGGGGCTATCGCTATCCGACCCCGACTGTGCCTTTAAACTTTCTATACTGTGGCTGTCTTCTCGTGGCCGAGATCTCCTAGGGTGTTTCTTTGCATTTTTCTTTTCTACGGGGATGAAGCTCTTATTGTATGCCTCCTCTTCTGTGTCACCTTCTATCTCTGATGAGAAATATCTTATGGGGTTAAGGGGGTTGTAGGCCGCCATATCAGGCGGCCTTCGGGAATCGGTGTTGCTCCCAAGTTAGTTATGTTGGTTAATGTTGCATACAGTGCAGTGCAGACAAATGCCCGAAAATATTGCTTACCTCTTGCTGGCAATCCCAATACACAAAAACAATTCAAATACTATACGGAGTTAGGTCGGAAAAAGATAATTGGTTTCCTTTCACCGAGACCAATCGCTTGGTCACGTGATATATTTGGCGCCAAATACAAAATTGAGCGTGGTTTTCGACAATCAGAGAAACAATTTTGATATATTCCACAAATGAAATTCCGAAGAGTAGTAGTGGTGAATTCACAAAATGTATATTCCAAATAGACTGGGGCTGGCAATCCAAAAAGAAAATTGAGTAAATTTGGTGTCAGTTGAAGATTCAATTCAATTCGTTCGAACACCAGAGCTCGGAGGAGGCACGTCCGTAGCAGACGCTGTAGCTCGATGCGTGTAAGCGTTGTTGTTGTTAATTTAAAATTTGTTTTGGCATTGCAGTCAGAAATGACTATTTATGCAAGCTAGAAATAGCGGTATTTATTTGAATATATTCATATATATACGTATATATATATATATATATATTTTTTTTTTTTTGTGCTCATTTTTTTGTTGTATATTTGGAATTGGGAATTAAATGGTTTGGTACACTTTTTAATAAGAGCCGTGACTCAATAATATTATGTGGATCCTTTGGATAAGAAAAAACAAAATGAGGAACATGTAGTCGTAAAACGGTGACACATATACATAAACATCAAAACAATAGGTGTACATTGGGAGGTGCATTTGTTAAATCCTTATACTGTTAATAATATGGTTAACATCAAATAACTTTGTGTTAGTCTTTGCCGACTATTCAAAAAAGTTCAATTCCGTGATATAAAAAAAATTACTAGGTAATTGATCAACCATGGGTTAAATAGTGCAGTAACTATGAAAGGGTTTCCAGCTCTCGTGAGATGTTTCCCCTTTTCTAAAATAAAACCACATTTTAACCAGTTTTATCGAATTTGATGATCTTGGTATTATACTGGTATATAGTTAATATAAGTTATATAAATATACCCAAAGCATTAAACAAATAAAGTACCCATGTACAGAATATCAGTTCTGAAAAGCTTTTCCTCGTCATTATCTTGATATGAACCAGTAGTATCTATTTCGATGATATTACTATTATATCGATATAGAAACATAAATAGGTAGGCAATGTACCCAAAACCCAAAACAGAGAAGTACCTTCGAAAAGAATGCCCGCTCTCATAAGCTATAACTAGTTATTATCTAATACGATCAGTGTTGAAGGCAGTAATTACGATTACTATGATGTTATTACAGTATTATATTGTTATCGAAATATAATTGAAAAAATATAAGGGAAGAGGTCACCCCAAGGCAAAACAAAAAGGAGGTCCCTTGGAAAGAGTGTCAGCTCTCAAAAGTTGATCCTCCTATTTAATTTAATTTCACCCTGTTTAAGAAACGTTATATCGAATTATGATAATATTTATATTGTATTGATATAGAAATACTAATGAAACTAATATTGTATTGATATAGAAATACAATAGGTAAGACTTCCACCAAAAGCTTAGAATATTGTAGTATCTACGTAAAGACAACCAGATCTCATAAGCAAATCCTTGTTGTTATCAAAGTGTTAAACAGCAGTGGCTGTTTAGGTGATATTATTACTATACTGATAATCAAATACAATTATGTAGGATAATTATACCCGAATCGTATAACAACGAAGTACCTCTGAATAATTATTATGACTGCTCTCGTGAGCTGATTATATTTATTATCTAATTGGATCCATGTTGAAAACAGTGTAAGCAATGTAAGCAAGCGTCTTTTTTTACGGGAGTACCGGCGGAGCGGACATATTCGATCGATAATTGGAACAATAACGCACAATGCCTATTGGTCGACGCACACAGTGATCGACCAATCACCAGGCCGCTGGTTCGGCTAATGCACCAGGCCTATTGGCCGACGCACACGGTGCTCAACCAATCAACGGGCCGCTGGCTCGGCCCGTCTGCTGAATGGAATCGACCGGTGCTGGCCGGCTGGACGGGGAGTGTCATGGCGGCGTATCGTCCGCATCCAATATTCGGGGATATCGATCCCGTTGTCTCTGTTGAAAGTATTGGGATTGAGACGGATATTGATAGCTTCTTTTACCCTCCGTGTGTACCAATGCCGTTCCTGGAAAAGGCACTGAACCCATCCCAGTCTGGTTGATGCTGGTTATCCCATGCATGTTCGGCTACGGCTGAGTTGTCAGTTCGGCGGAGCCTGACGTCCCTCTTTTGCTCAGTGATTCTTTCTTTTATCGGACGGGCAGTTTCACCGATGTAGGATCTATCACATCCTTTACAAGGGATGTTGTACACAATGC
The DNA here is from genome assembly GCA_035222895.1 of Strongylocentrotus droebachiensis. NCBI lineage: Eukaryota > Metazoa > Echinodermata > Echinoidea > Camarodonta > Strongylocentrotidae > Strongylocentrotus > Strongylocentrotus droebachiensis. The sequence continues at coordinate 144,516 of JAVYIG010004148.1, read as the reverse complement.
CGTCCCGTCTATGTGGAGGAATTGGATCCTTGGGGCGTGTAAGTTGTTGACGTAGGGTGGTATCCAGTGGCGGATCCAGGGGGGGGCCGAAACGGCCGCGGCCCCCTCTATTGGCGGCGCAAAAAAAAGGGAAAAAAAAGAAAGGAGAAGAGAAGAAAAAAAGGAGAAGAGAAAAGAAAGGAGAAGAGAAAAGAAAAGAGAAGAGAAAAGAAAGAAGAGAGAGAGAGAGAGAGAAAAAAAAGAAGATACACCCCCCCCCTCCCACCTCACTCCCACTCCGGGGTCGGAGGGACCGATTTTGTGTTCCTAAAATTTCCGATAAAGGGTTACTTTTCACGCAACAAAGTCCGGCCCGTAATACACACAAATCCGGCCCGCACTGACTTTACACACCGAAGATAAAGGGGTGCTTTCAAACTAAGAGAGGGAACATACATGCGCGTACCCTAGATAACACTGAGTGGGTGGGGGGGGGGGTGGGAAGGGGAAGAGAAAAGTCGGGTGAGAAAGGGGGAAAGACAAGGAAATGGCGCTAAGTGACAGTAACGACGAATAAGAGAAAAACTGTAATCGGGAGATTTGGGGTCATTCCAGAAGGCTTGGGAAGCGTTATTGAATAGAGGGGGCCGGGCCGGCCGCATAAAATCTCGAGCCACGGATTCAAAGTTAAACGTTACAAACAGCCCCTGCTTTTTGAAAAAAATTGAAAAGGGCACAATATTTTGGATGTCTTTCAAATAGAAGCTATATACTAAACAGTCAAATTTTATTTTGCCCTTCATTTGGATTCAGCTCATACCAACTCGCTTGTGCTCATATTTGAACTCATGTTGGTAGTGATAGTGGACAGCGGCGGCGATCCTGGGCCCGATAGAGAGACACGTCCCCCCCCCCCCCCCGGAAATTTAGATATATAGCTAAAAAGAAATATACATGTAGCGGAAAGAACGTACATATTGGACTAAAGGATTTTCTAGAATGCATAATTTCAGCATTCTACATTGCAAAATCTCGCTTGGTCGCTACGCCCCGGCCCTTGCCCGATAACACAAAACTAAGATATGACGCTCCCGGTCGCGATTATTTCATGGTTGGTGTATAAATAGATCTTTTTTTCCCCTTTCATTTCTACTGACCTAATTGTATGCTATCACAATCATGATTGTTTCATTTTCCCTTTAAAGCATGCGTAGCTAGGGGCGGTAGGGGCAGTAAGAGGACATAGGACGAAAAAAGGAGCAGACAAAGAAACATTTTTAACAAGTCTAAAACGGTACAACAAATCATCTTCTTTCTCTAATAATTTAATGAAACGTTAAGCTTCTGCGCTTTGCGCTGGAGGTGGAAACTGAATTCAGTGAAGGATTAAGAGTCGGGAATGGAACAACGAATTATCTTCTTTCTCTAATAATTTCATTTAACTATGAAAGGTCAAAGCTTCCGCGCCTCGCGCGGAAGGGGGAAAATGAATTCAAACAAGGATTAAGAATCGAGAATGGGACAACGAATCATCTTCTTTCTCTCATAAATTAATGAAGCGTCAGAAGCTTACGCGCTACGCGCGGGAGGAGGAAAACTGAATTCAGACATTGATTAAGAACCGAGAACGGTACAACGAATCGTCTTCTTTCTCTAATAATTTAATGAAACGTTAAGCTTCTGCGCTTTGCGCTGGAGGGGGTAATCTGAATTCAGAGAAGGATTGAGGGTCGAGAATGGAACAACAAATTATCTTCTTTCTCTAATAATTCATTAAACTATGATGGTCAAAGCTTCCGCGCTATGCGCGGGAGGGGGAAAACTGAATTCAGACAAGGAATAAGAGTCGAGAATGGTACAACAAATCATCTTCTTTCTCTAATAATTTAATGAAACGTCAGAGCTTCCGCGCTTCGCGCGAGAGAGGGTATTGAAACTGAATTCAGACAATGATTAAGAATCGAGAACGGTACAACGAATCGTCTTCTTTCTCTAATAATTTAATGAAACGTTAAGCTTCCGCGCTTCGCGCGGAAGGGGGGAACTGAATTTAGACAATGATTAAGAACCGAGAACGGAACAACGAATCGTCTTCTTTCTCTAATAATTTAATGAAACGTCAAAGCTTCCGCGCTTCACGCGAGAGAGGGGGGGGGGACTCAATTCAGACAAGGATTAAGAGTCGAGAACGGTACTCTTTCTCTAATGATTTAATGAAACGTCAAAGCTTCCGCGCTTCGCGCGGGAGGGGGTATGGAAACTGAATTCAGACAATGATTAAGAATCGAGAACGGTACAACGAATCGTCTTCTTTCTCTAATAATTTAATGAAACGTCAAAGCTTCCGCGCTTCGCGCGAGAGAGGGTGGGGGGGAACTTAATTCAGACAAGGATTAAGAGTCGAGGACGGTACTCTTTCTCTAATAATTTAATGAAACGTTAAAGCTTCCGCGCTTCGCGCGGGAGGGGGTATGGAAACTGAATTCAGACAATGATTAAGAATCGAGAACGGTTCAACGAATCGTCTTCTTTTTCTAATAATTTAATGAAACGTTAAGCTTCTGCGCTGTGCTGGAGAGGGGAATCTGTATTCAGAGAAGGATTGAGGGTCGAGAATGGAACAACGAATTATCTTCTTTCTTTAATAATTTCATTAAACTATGAAAGGTCAATGCTTCAGCGCTTCGCGCGGGAGGGGGAAAACTGAATTCAGACAAGGAATAAGAGTCGAGAATGGTAGAAAAAATTGTCTTCTTTCTCTAATATCAATTAATGAAGAGTCAAAACTTCCGCGAGCAGGGGGGGGGGGGAGGAACTAAATTCAGACAAGGATTAGGAGTCGAGAATGGTACAACGAATCCTCTTCTTTCTCTAATAATTTCATGAAACATTAAAGCTTCTGCGCTTCGCGCGTAATGGGGGGGGGGGGAGGGGAACAGCGAGCTGCCCGAATATGAATTTGATATATAGTTTGTCGTATATTTTGGTGATAAATAACACTTTCACAAAATACATATTATCCTCAAATTTTTGCTCGCTCGCTTCGCTCACTAGCCGAATTGTGAAACCAGAAAATTACTTTTTCGGGCAAGAGGCTTCAGCCCCCCCCCCCCCCCCGCCCCTGATGAAAATGTCAAAAAAAATTACCGGTATGGTGCTTCAAATATGACCTTGTCAGTATTGGTATGTTGAGTTGAAAAATGGTCTGCGCAATTTTCAAATTTCCGGCTCCCCCTATTGGAAAATCCTGGATCCGCGCCTGGTATCTGATCTGAAAACCGTTCGAATGCCATGGCTCTCTAGGCGGCGCTTGAGTTGTTGGGAGACCCCATCAATGTACGGCAAGACTGTAAATGTCTTGTATACCTTCTGATCCCTGGGTTCCGACGATCTATTCTTGGTATTATGTATAAAACGGCGTGGGTAACCGTTGAGACTCAGTGCACTGTGAACACGGGTCCGTTCTTTGCATGGCTGTTGTGGACTTGTCACAATGCGTGAAGCTCTGTCAAATAGACATTTCACTAGACCTCTCTTCACCGATATGGGATGGTGAGAGTCAAACGCTATGTACTGGTCTGTGTGGGTCTATGAACTAGAGTGTCTAAGAATGCTATCTTCCCTTCACACTCTATCTCTGATGTGATCTGGATGGTTGGTTCAAGGCTATTCATGTGTTTAAGCAGATTATCTGTTTCAGAGATGGGAACTATGATGAAGGTGTCATCTACGTATCTCTTCCAAACACGAGGCATGCAAGAGAGGGGACATTGTGTCCAACGCTTCTTCTTCGAAACTCTCCATGTATAGGTTGGCCAGCACCGGTCGATTCCATTCAGCAGACGGGCCGAGCCAGCGGCCTGGTGCGTTATTGTTCCAATTATCGATCGAATTATTGACCGCTCCGCCAGTCCTCCCGTAAAGTATAAAAGACGCTTGCTTACATTAGTTTTTATCACCTGATGAAGTGTTGCAGAAGCGTACGAAACGTCGTGATCTTTTAGATTCCTTATTGACCACATTGCAAAACAAACGAATATTACTAGCGATATTATTGTCGATACTACATCCGCAATGAGTAATATATTTAGCATTAAAGAGTTTGTTATTTACAATTTCATTACTTTAGACTCGATTTCAACCGCGACAATGATCAACGAATATTGTTAAATCGCATAGGCTTCTAATATATTCATTTGAACTAAATTCATGACCCCTTGGCTTACCAAAACTTTGTAATACCTTTAAGGTAATGACTTCAATGCTACATGTACAATTAAAGATAATATGAAAATTTGAGTGAAAACAGAATTTATCATTATTAATGATAACTGTTGGGGAAAAACTGATCTGACCGAGTTGTTAATTCACCCATATTATTACAATTTAATTACATTTAAGGTGAATGTAAATCATCACAAAGCTATGCATTGGCTTTATATACCATCCCAGACATTTCAGTGTCGAAATATTTTTTAAAGCCTGTCTTTTGTCTTATTTTCATGGAAAAACGTTTGGGAAAATACAAAAATGGTTTGGAGAATTTACTGTTAGAGGGTGTTGACCAGTGACGCCTTCAAAGAAAACCATAAATATCTTTGTGCGGGTAAGCACTGAATCCAATGACCGGGGTAATAATATATTTGTAAAGCGCTTAGAGACATTTGTATTAAGCGCTATATAAAAATTAAATATTATTATTATTATTATTAAACAAATAATCAGGATTTGTTTGCATGTTAGAGGGTTAGTCCAGTAGAAGGAATATAATAAGTAACATTTCATACACAAATTACGCAGTTTTTCCCTCAACCTTCACCAATGTTACCAAGTCTTTTTAAAGCTGTAATTTTGTCTTTGCATCTATTTTTAATATCATTATTTTAATTATCATTATCATTATTATTTTCGCCGTTATCATCATCATTATCTATAATAATAATAATAATAATAATAATAATAATAATAATTTTTCTTTGAATATTTCAGTTTCCACCCAAATAATCACTTTGTCTACTTTCTTAAAATTGAGTAATTTACATATTGTATTTTCATCTTTTCAGCATGCTCATCTCCTCCGGTGGATTGTGAATTCGGCGGGTCGTTCTACAATTTCAGCACTTCGGAGATGAATCATTCTTCTGCAGTTTCAGCTTGTTCCCAATACGGATCCCATCTGGTCTTCATCTAGTCGCAAGAGGAACGGGACTTCATTGCGGGGCTTGCTAGTGAGAACTACTGGATCGGGCTGACCGGCTTAAGTCTCAGTAAGGCAAGGTGGCTAGACGGATCAAGTCTTCTTACATATAACAATTTAAACAATTGATCGTTTGACGAGAAAGTAAAATTTTTTCGAATTTGGTTTCATGTAGTAAGTAGCCAAGAGTGGTATCGTCATAGTTGGCAGGATAAGAATTGCTCCAGACGATTAAGATTCATATGCGAGAAAGAAGTGGGGATATAAAAATTGGATTTGTTTATTTCAATTTTTTTCATACCACCTGGTTGCACCACTGATTGCATCTGAACACCTAAATGGGGATTGGTTGGGGGCAAGGGAATACCCCTCCCCCCTCCCCCCGAAAGAAAAAAAAATGGGTTTTCGATCTTTTGTCATTGCTTGTATAAGTCTATCGTAGCTTTAGGAATGTTCAAGTTTGTGGTTTTTGTCGTTCCATGCACTAATTCTCACACGAAGAGCACTAAAACCATTGTTAAAGGTGTTGATTCATGATGTTTAAAAGACGGAGCACTTTTCATCTTTACATTCAATAACTTTAGAAATAATCATTATTGATTATTAGAAGTAGTGGCGGTTTGTTCTTTTTGTATTTTATGGAATCTTACTTTTATTGCCAAGAAACTTTGTTCAAACTTCATTGTATAATAATAGATAGTGCTTCATGAAATGATGAAAAGTCAAAGATATTTGATTAAGACATAAAAGTGCAGTTGTGTAGTAAAGTATTTATAGGGTCTATGATAGAAATATACAAACCTGTGTACTTATGCTTACTTATGTAAATACTCACACACATGTACATGTAAATACAAATACCCATACACATGTACATATACATATACATAGGAATATACATATGTGTCTGTGGTCTCGAGTAACGAGCTTATACTTCAGATACGAATATAACTAGTGAATAACGAAAACAAATAATGTAGCGTCAATGTGTCAAAATTTACGGCAATTTATGCCATTATTTACTTGTTTCAAGTCTATCTTATTTTATATTTCACAATCATTACCTAAATAGATCGAAAACAATGAATAAATGAATTTGTTTAATGAAAACTATGTACATTACATGACACAATGGCGTATAAGTAATTCAAGACAAGCCGCAAAAGAATAAAGAAACACAAAATTAAATATTTTATTTCCTAAACTTAAGGTATAATGAATATGGTTGCAGTGTGAAATATGAGATAACTTAAAGTAAGGTGCTCGGTTTATAAAATATTAACATTACACTGTGTCCCAGAAAAAATGAATCTCGAAAACAAATAGATCTTGTGAATATCTATGAGGTGTATTAATAAGATGCCTTGCTTCCATAGAGTAGAAGTAATATGCTTTCCTATGGTACATTGACTACATTAATCTATACACGCTTCACTGAGCAACATTGTTTATGAAATGCCATGTTAACATCCCCTTGTGCCAGATTTGTGTGAAAAAGTAAACTGTTAGTATCTAAATATTAAACGCGAACATGACCGATCATGACCTGAAAGAAACACACATTTTAAAAGCGAATGAGAAGATTATTTTAGTGAGCTTTATTTATAATGAAGGCAAGATTAATACCATCTTTATCATAAAATAATACATCGTGGAAATATTGTTAATGGTGAGGGTAAAAGGGCAAACTTTAGTTAATGAATGGGTCTGCAATTGTAATGAACAGGACTTTTGCATTTTCAGATCTGCCTGAATTTGTTTAAAGAGCAAGTTAAACGATATTTAAATAACAAGAATCAAATTGATGGGCGCCTTACATTTTGATAATAATATTAATAGTATCAGTATTGTTGTTGTTGTTATTATTATTATCTTCATGACTATTGCTATGACCATAATTATTATTTCCAAACTAATAATAATATTTATTGTAAGTAAAGCTGTTGTAAATAGGCAAACTTGAAACGATGGAAATTGCCACTTTTACAGGATGATTCATTTTCTAAAGTCATTGAAATATAGGATTTCCCGGCCAAATTCGCGTGTTTATCATTCGAATTCATTTACTTTGCATTTAAGTTAGCGCAGATCGGCTTTGCCATGCGAATTATCTTTCAATTTTCCAGTTTTTGTATTTAATTTAGAATTTTGGTCGAAGGGTTTCATAGATCTGTCATTCAATTTAGAAACTGCCCAACTAGCATTCAAATTAATATTCACTTGTCGAAGCGTAATTTTTATCATTCAAATTAACACCTGTCATTCGTATTCGTAATATTTTTATTCAAGTTAGGAATGTTAGGGGGAAGAATTGCAACAAACTTTTACAGTTTTTAAACAATGCAGTTAAAATGCATGATTTGCCATTGGGGTCTAAGCTGTTATTCCATTTATTTATTTTCAGGACAATGCAGATGGGTGTAGTCAGACATAGAGTAAAGAAGGGGCGAAATCAAGGGATATGGCATTTCTGCCTTGACATGTTCATAATTATACCCGGGAAAGGTGGGGGTACCCTCAATCGCCCCTTTTTACTACAGACTCGGAATTTTACAAAAGTAATTCACATCGTCTCTTATACCCAGCACACCCCTCTGTTTTTCTTTAAGAGTTTCATAGTCTACTTGCCCGCCAGCAGATCGATGGCTAAAGACATGGCTAAAAAATAAATCATGTTCAAATTGTTGACTCTAGTCCCTACCCCAGTCACAATATTGTACCATTCTTCCATAATGAAATTATGATGAAATTATGATAAATTTATGATGAAACATAAGACAAACAACTTCCTTACATGAACATTTACAAATATACTGAGACCATCAGGTCCGTAGATGCAAGTCGTTTTTTTTTTCTTCTTAACAATCAAACTTAAATGCTGATGAATATCAGATAAATCCAATAAGTATAAGTGTATAAATGCAAGAAAATGAAATATGATGAAATACACATGAAAAAACAATCTTGAAAGAAAAAGAATGAGCAATAAAAAGTGTGTAATAAACGAGAAATGTATATTGACCATCAATTTAAGTGCACAAAGTGCTAATTTGAATGTTACAAATGAATTAGAATGCTAAAAGTACATCGTCGTGTTGTCAGAAAATCGTGTTGCGCCAAATCGAATGACCAAATAGCGAAAGAAGCACATTGTTCATTAATTTGAATGAAACATACGTAGATTCTAACGAAAATTCCATAGATTTGAAAACTAGAAAAGGGAATATAAACCCGAGATATACCTGACTGCACTAAAACCGTCGAATTTGAACGCAAGACAAATTAATTTGAATGACAAACTCGCGAATTTGGCCGGGAAATCCTATAGTAGCATTAGTGATTAAATGTTTGTTTGACGTGCAATAATTAGTTTCAATTACTATCCTGTCAATTGTTTTTTTTTGAGTAAGAAGAAGAGAGATACACAGCACATAATAAAGAGTGGAGAGGAGAAATTGAGAGAAGTTGTAAAAAAAAATAAACATCTAATTTTAATTAGTGAGAGAACTCGAAAGGAAGAGATAAAGAGTGAGAGAATGTGAGAAGGTATTGATTTAAAGTGAGAAAAAAATTGTCATGAAAACATATAGACTGAGAGAATGTGCGGATATAAAATTGAAATTAGAGAACTTCTTTTATCACGCTATATACAACCCAGCATCGGGAAAGGGTGATTAGTATTTTCTACTATGAACGGAAAGAACAGAGGAAAGAAGCTTATACCTACGATTAGACTCACTGGACAGCGCCTCCTATTGGCGGAGTCCGGCAGCATAATGTGTCAGCCTATTGACTTGTACAAAAACAACCATTAATTTTATTTATATATTTTTTATAACAGAAATCACATCAACCTCCTTTTCATTGGAAACTCCTTCTTATTTCTTCGTGACGTAATTATCCGTGTCCCCCTCTCTTTGCACCTTGGCGCATTTATGGGGATAGGTTTCGCATATTTTGATGCATAACGATGATATTTTTGAAAGTTAAATAAAATCATTACTTGACATAGCCCTAAGAGCGAACATTATTTTTTCAACAATTTCTGCGTGTACGGAACATTATTATTCCTTATATTCTTGTGTATTTTCCTCGATCTCCGAGGAGATATCTGGACATTAATATGTATGTTTATATATGTATGTTTATATATATATATATATATATATATGTGCAGGGCCCTGGGAAGAAGGGTTGCTGGGGGTGCTGCAGCACCCACTGCAATTTTTTTTCGTATGATATATTTGATGTATATCATCATGCTTCTTTAACGAAATTGTCACACAGCCGACAGCCACAAATGACGCTTGTTAGTGTTATTTTTTAACCTTTCTTTCACAAAATCCATGTATTTTTAGCTGACACGCGACCCAATAATACTCGCGACACTCGATACTGGCGCGATGCGTGGTAACCAGTTGATAGTACATGGGTCTGGTGGGACTTTGAACTTACCCGGATGGCTAGTCAGCTCATGTGTGCGCGTGCCATGCAAAGCTTGCAATGTGCCAATCTATGTGTACAGTGATGATTGCAAGGTTTTTGTGTTGACAATGGAAACCAGATTGCTGGAAACTGAATTCAGACAAGGACACGATACAACGAATCGTCTTCTTGCTCTAATAATTTAATGAAACGTATGAAAGCTTCCGCGCTTTGGACGGGATGGGGGAACTGAATTCAGACAAGGATTAAGACTAATAATCAAAAGAAACGTCAAAGCTTCCGCGTTTCGCGCGGGAGGGGAAAAACTGTATTTAGACAGGGATTAAGATTCGAAAACAGTACGACGAATCGTCTTCTTTATCTAATAAGTTAATGAAACGTATGAAAGCTTCCGCGCTTTGGACGGGATGGGGGAACTGAATTCAGACAAGGATTAAGACTAATAATCAAAAGAAACGTCAAAGCTTCCGCGTTTCGCGCGGGAGGGGAAAAACTGTATTTAGACAGGGATTAAGATTCGAAAACAGTACGACGAATCGTCTTCTTTCTCTAATAAGTTAATGAAACGTCGATCGATCGACGCCACTGATAACAACACAGTTTATACACTCGAGATAATTTTTGCAAGTACTACTGGTACGTCCCAGTACCAGTACGTACTACGGACCACCGTCCTCGGGGGGGGGGGGGGGGGTCATTGTCCTCAGGGGGTAATTGTAGTCGGGAGGTAATTTTCCTCAGGGGGTAATTGTCCTCGGGGGGTTATTCTCCGGGAGTAAATTTTCAGGGGTAATTGTCCTTGGGGGTAATTGTCCTCGGGGTTCAATTCACCAGGGGGTAATTTTCCTTGGGGGTAGTTTTCTGGGGGGTAATTTTCCGGGGGTGATTGCCCAGGGGGTAATTGTCCTGATACGCTCAGCACCCCCGGTGAAAAAAATCGTTCCCAGGGCCCTGTATAATGTGTATACATGCGTGTGTGTACGTGTGTGTATACACGGCGTGTATGTGGTGAGTGCGCGAGTGTGTGTGTGTGTGTATGTGAGAGAGAGAGAGAGAGAGAGAGAAACGATGCCATCCATGATCCTACCAAAGCAAGAGCATCTAACCTTGACGCATTATTACAATTCAATTATACATGTGTTCATGAATTATTCAGACTTTTTCATGCCGGAAATATACATGAAGGTAATGTGATGAAGTTTGATATTAAATTATCTGACAGTTCATAACGGTCTGTTTAATATATATCATGCCTCTTAATACCAGCTCGTTTCTATCGCTACGTGCATTTCAACAACATAACAAAATGGTCGACGCTATCAGTATCTATCCAATACTGCTATCCCATAATGCACTCAACATGTTTTTAAGGTAACATTTGTTTTCCCCCAAAACTAACAAAATAAAACCCCACCTCTCCAAAAACCATTGGCGCCGATAGGTATTCCAAATCTCGTAATCGCTAAATGTCTCAAAATTCAACATTTGGGTGTAGAATGAGAAATTTCCTTGTAAAAAGTTCATTGTATGAGGAAGAATAATTACAAACACCCAAACCTTTTTTTTTACCATTGTGTTCATTTCTCTTAAAACCAAAGAAGGTTCGTAACTCCGAAAGTGTATAGCTCCGAAGGGGTGGGCGTGGAAAAATGAATTGCCCATTTTCGTTTCTGATTTTTTTTCTTCCGTAATGGAATCCGAAGATTCATTAATCAGCACGATTTCTATATTCCGACAATTCATAATTCCGAATGCTCGTCATTTCAAAGGCCTATAGTGATATAGGTCGGAAGATGAAATGAGAAATGTTCAATTGTATCAATTCTACGTGATCCCTATTTCATTCTCAGACTTCGAATAAACGAACCTTTGAAAGTACCAACCTTCGGAAGAAAACGGTGCCATCCATTATTCCACCAAAGCGAGAGCATTAAAGTGTGACGCGTTATTAGTATGTGTTGGGCAGGAAATGTGATGAGGCTGGATATCAAATTGTCTGATTGTGCATAACGGTTGGGTTCCCTTTTTTTCTTGTATCATACCTATCAATTTAATCAGCTTGTTTCTATCGTAACGTCCATCTCAACAACATAAATGGTTGATGCTATAAATATACATCCTGTCATGCTATACCATAAATTAGCTCCACTCAACATATTTCTAAGGTAACGTGTGCCACCCCCCCCCCCCCCCCAAGAAAAAAAAATACAACCCCACTTTTCTAAAACCAATTGTGCCGATAGTTATTCAAAATTCAAGATTCAGGTGTAAAATTAGAAATTTCATTTGTATTTATCTCCTTGTAATGGGGCTTTCACATATACACTCCAGGGCCCGTACGGCGAGTAAAAACAGACATTTTGGGAATTTTCGGCCGGTGTCCGGCCGGTTGCCGTATGGGCGCCGGGACAGTTTTTTAAGCCGTACGGGTGCCGTGGTGCTGAGTTGGCTGCTCCCAATTCTCCCGGCGTTTTTATCTGACCGTTAGGTCGTAGAAAGCCCGTAAAGGGCCCGTAGGGCACCTTACGGGTCCCGTTCGGGCTCCGGACGGTGCCCGGACGGCCCCTCACGATTTTGGGGGTCAATTCTCATGAAAAATCTTTACGTGCGCCTTGCGGTGCTCAAGAGTTTCGTACGTGTACCCTACGGCGCCCTCACGGGCCCCTCAAGAGCCCCGGGTGATATGCACAACAATAGGCGTCTGCCGTCCGGGGTCATTTAAAATGAATATTGCCCGTGCGGGTCCCTCACGGCGGCATCTGGAAATGTACAACGCAGTTTTAAATACAGGAGATGCGGATACCAGAGGACACCTACAGAGTGAGTCAGAAAAAATGTGTCACTTTTTAAAAGTTGTATTGTTTGAAGTATGAATATTTAATCATGAGTTTCATGATATGTCTTGATAGAGTTATCCTCCCAGTACATTAAGATACCATTTTTATTTGAATATCTTCATGCATTACTGAACATCAGACAATCTTTACAAGACTGCCAGATCTCACTTGCGCCAAGTTGCTAGGTGAGGAATAAAATAATGTTTCGAAAAAAGACAGCCAGTTTTTTTTTAATTATCCAATTATCCAGACAGACAAAAACACACACACACGCACACGCACGCACACACACACGCACACACACAACACACACGGTGACCATTGTTTCATAATTACCCCTTTTCTGATTGAGCATTGATTTTTATCAAGATCGCTGAATGTTTAAGTGGCATAACCCTAAAAATCTTTCCCTTTTGTTCACATTCACTACCACCATCATGTCATCATCATCATCATTGTCATCATCTTAATCTTCATCATTATCATCATCATCATTATCATTATCATCATCATCATCATCATCATGAAGCACAACATCCGCCAATACGCACCAAGAGGACAGCGGCCACTCAACTTTTCGTACGATAACAAGAATTCCCGACAAAAAGTAACAGTTTGGGTGGGCCTTGTCGGGAATGGAATGCTCATTTGTGTGCGTGTGCCTGTGCATATGCGTGTGTGTGTGTGTGTGTGTGTGTGGGTATGTGGGTGTGTGTGCGTGTGCGCGTGTCTGACTGCCTTTGTTCAATGCACTGTTTTATTCCGCACCCAGTAACTTGGCGCAAGTGAGATCTGGCAGTCTTGTAAAGATTGTCTGATATTCAATTTCAATTCAATTTCAATTTAGTATTTATTGTCCATTTCTGGATATTTGATTCAGTGATGCACGCAGAGATTCAAATGAAAATGGTATCTAATTGTATTGGGAGGATACATCTATCAAGATACATCATGAAACCCATGATTAAATATTCATACTTCAAACATTACAACTTTTAAAAAGTGGGACATTTTTTCTGACTCGCTCTGTAGTTCAGTGCACCGCACGGCACCCGGCCGGGCGCCTTGAGGACCCCGGCCGGGCCCCGACAGGGCACCTTCCGGGAGCCATCGGTACACCTCCACATCGGACGGAGCCCGTAAGGTTGCCGGTCGGCACTCGGTCGGCACCCTGCAGGCACCCTTACGGGCGCCTTGCATTTCACTCGACCAATTTTCTCCGGGCACCTCCCGGGCGCCGCAGAATATGTGACCACACATGCCGTAGAAATGAAAATCGGACGGTTCCCGTACGGTCTCTAAGTCCACGGCAAGCCGCCGGGTAGGGTAAATCGTACGGGGCCCGGTTTATATTTGTTTGTTTATTTTGAAGAAAGTTTTAGTCGGGACAATATGATGACCAACATGATGTTTAAAATGACTCATTAACTTGGTTAGCCTAGATGTAACCTTCTCGGAAAATTAACCTACTAAACCGAGTTTATTTAGTTTTTAGTCGAAGTTTTATGATTCCGAAAGTTCATTATCTCGGAGATACATAATTCCCAAGATTTAATAATCAGAAAGATTCTATATCCCTACGGTTCACAATTCCAAGGTGCGTTTCTCCGGATGCTCGTCATTTCAAAGGTTTATAATGATAAGTCGGGAGATGAAATAACGTTCTTTCTTCCGAAAAAGGGAGAGTTTTTCTTTTTCACAATTGCAAACCTCGTCCAGAGTAATGAACCCTATTTTTTTATCTCAGAATTCGAATAAACGGACCTTTCAAAGTACCAACGTTCGGGAAAAAACTGTCATCCATTATTCTACCAAAGTGAAAGCATTAAAGTGTGACGCGGTGGTGTTATTGATTATGATGAAGCTCGATATCCAATCGACTGATTGTGCATAACGGTCGGTTTTTTTCTTCTTCTTGTATCATACTTATCAATTTAATCAGCTTGTTTCTATCGTAACGTGCATTTTAACAATTATTTTTTACAATTTAACCAGCTTGTTTCTATGGTAACTTTAACAACAAACATGGTCGATGCTATCCTTTAATGCTATCCCATAGTTTCGATCCACTCAACATGTTTCTAAGGTAACTTTTGTTTGCCCAAAACAAAAAATACAACTCCATCCCTCTAACAATTATTGGCGCTGAAAGGTATTCCATGAAGCTGACTCATTATGCGGAGATACACAGAAAAATCCCGACCCATCTTGTATAAACTAGATTTTAGAAATCAAATTTTTTCATTTACGTCGGTGACAGACAAGCTACGAATAATCCGGATAACTAAAAATCCGGATTTTTGGCCTCTGTCTGACACTGCCTGTAGTTTTCTATTCCATTTTAACATGTTATTAGCGTAACAATTATTTTCACGAGCAAAATTATGTACGTCCCAGCCCTCAGAACAAATATTATCGGGGCTGATAGCTATTTCAAGGAGCTATCCCCCAACTTGAATCAAAGGTATGATGTTTCTGAGATAACGAGCGTTTTCTCAAACAAAAGCAATAAACAAAAAACAAAGAAACAACAATAGTCGGCGTTAAAAGCTATCCCATGAATTCTGTTCACAATACAACAAGCTGCTTAAGTAATGGTGACTTTACAAACAAAACCTAAAACCAAACAATCATCATATTAGCTCCATCCCTTGCAGTACTATCTCATCATATGTCCCATTAATATCAATCCACGATTCATCATCATAATTTTGATCGACCAATCGACGGTTTTTCCTTTTTAATCTATCTGTTCATATCAATACCGTTCTCGTATGAGCTCACCGCCTGCAAAGAAGGAAACACGTATCATTTACCAATTACAATTGGTCGAACGTAGTTATCCAGTCATATGTCTCCTGTGATTTCAATTGATCTCCGTTGATCAGTAGCTTTAGCCTACAGTTTGAATCTTACAATTAATATTTCCTGCCTTTCTGTATTCAAGCAGCTGTTTTCTTCGTTGCCAAATTTGTTCATTTTTTATCCGAGAAAGACGTCAGGTTATCATCGTGCTGCTGGATCACTTTTGGAAGCCCTTGAAGATTGATCTGTAAAATGGTAAGTATTTTATGTGTTTATATTAACCATAGTGAAATGACCACCATGATTCTGATTTGATTGGATTGCCATTTTACATAGCATACATGATACATTTAGAAACAATACAATGTAATAAATGTGTACAACAAACAAGAAAAAGAAAATAGAAAAAATAACATGAATGACAAACAGAGTTTCATGATATAGAAAGCAATGTTTGTGTGATGAAAAGGAGAGTGACTCATGACTAAATGAATAAGAGCTGTGTGGTTCAAGTTTAAAGAAATATGATTGTACATGCGACTTCAGCCAAAGAAAGCAAAAGCTTGAGTTAGACTGGAGTCTCCGTAGTGAACATTCGATACACTTTTTAGCATGTGCAAACTATACGAACTGGTCTATTGGGCGAATCTCATGCTCTGTTAAGTTGAAAGTCCTTATTTTATCTACATCAGTCTTAGAAGAAAAGAGAAGAATAAGGATGACGAAAATAGAAGAAAAAATGGAAGGAGGAGAAGCATAACGAAAACAGAAGAAGAGAAGAAAATTGTGATAAAAAACAGAAGAGAAGAGAAAGTAAAGGTTTTCCCGCCCAATTTCGCAACTTTTCCAATCCATTTAATTAAAATTGCTTTATCCCAGTCTTGCTATCCGAAAGTACGAATTCATTATCTCTGCATTTAAATTCGCGTTTGATTTAATCAAATTAACATGTTTCTCCTTCACATTCATGGGTTATGCACGCTTTTTTGTCAAACGTACATACTTTTAAGATTGACATGATCAGATAATTATGTTATCCTGCCCTTTATAATTATGTCCAAACTCATTTTGAGCATCCAAATGAGTATTTTGTTCATTGAAATTACTTCAATTACTCTGACGCTTCTTTTCTTTTTTAATATGTGTAATTCTTGTTTGAAGTGTGTCTTGAAAATATGTGTCAAATGACGTCTAGGTAGACAAAATAGGCCTACTATTCCTACAACTTTGTATTGTATTGTCTGAAATAATACTACCTGATAAAGACACCTTCATACAATGTAACACCCGAAGCTTAATAATCTATCATTTAATAGTTTTGTTGTAACCAGTGTAATGTTTGTCTACTTTTATTGATATTTTGATATATTTTCATACTATGAAATTTGGTTATGTGTTTCTATTCATTTTATATATTTGACCTGCTTACGAATTTTATCGATGTATTTCTTTATTTCTGATCTCATATTTACGATCATGTATCTTGTTATATTTGTTTACTATATCGTGTTTTTTGTTGGTATTTGAAGATGCGGCCTTATACGTTTACGGGTTTTACAAACCTTTGCTGCATTCACATAATTATTTGAGTTTTACTGAATTTTGAATAGAAATAAATACAAAATACATAATAATTCGAAGTGAAATACGCCCAGGAGTTAGAGCCGAATGGATCACTTATCAATATTTTTCTTGAAATACAATTTTTAATACAACCGGACCGTAAGAGAGGCCCAGGTCACCTAAAATTTAACAATACTTGTCCCAATTGATAATTGATAATGATCCCAATTATGTGAAAGAAATGAGCACCGATTTACAAAATTGGATTGGTGATACAAGTATGTCAGAAATGCAAGTTAAATGGGAATGGATAAAATACCAAGCAAGGAAATTAACTTTGAAATATGCCAAGGAACAAGCTCAGAACAGACGAGATAGAATATCTGAGTTAACGAGTTTATTAAATAAATTAGAGAAAAACCTTGCTTAGGATCCGCCAGCCGCTACTCTTAATGAGATTCATGTTGTAAGAAATGCTTTAGAAAAGTAACATGGAAGAACATTAGATGGATTGATATAACTGTACGTTCAAGAATTAGATAGGCCGAAAAGGGTGAAAAGAGTACAAGTATTATGTTTGCCTTAACGCCTTGAAAAGCGAAACTCGCGGAAGAAGCAGTGTTACAAGTTGATAACAGATGATTGCACTGAAATTGTTAATCTAGAACTAATATTGTCTATGCAGATTGCATATTATAAAAATGTGTACAGGTCAAGAATTGATAAGAATACTCAACATGGTTCTATATGTATATATAGTACATTTATCCCCTGTCTAGAAGAAGGCGACATTGTTTTATTTATTTATTTTATTTATAAGTCTTTTTTAAGTAGGGTGGCTCCCTCAGTAGTTAAATACTGTTTCCCGTGGAGGCCCTATTGTAAAGTGTAAAAACAATCTTTCAATTGGTGAATGTTTAAATGCCGTTAGAAAAATGGCCAAAAGCAAGAGCCCAGGTAACGATGGTTTCTCATGTAAATGGTATTTAAAATTTTGGAATATTATAGAAAATCTGTTGTTCAGGTCTAGAATATAAACGGGGTTTTCGTGAAAGGAAGGTATATGGGGGATTTAAGATATTATGGAATTTACCAAACTCAAAAATATATCGGGTATTTTGCCAATTCTGGATTTTGATTCACTAGAGTGGAATTTGCTATCTGAACATTGAGACGTTTCCTGTTTGGATCAAATTTTAATGGCAGAACTCTTTACACAAACATAAATAAATTCTATGATAAAGAATGGAAAAACATCTGCATATTTTCCGATTCGGAGAGGGACTCGATAGGGGGATCCGCTAAGTTCCCTTTTAATTAATCTTAGCAGTCGAAACATTATCCTGGTATATTCGAGATAACGATAGTATAAACGATATATTTGTTAATAATGCCGAGGTAAAGATGATTCAATATGCAGACGATACAACATTGTGTCTTAGACGGTATAGAATCTGATAAAAAGTTCCCTTTGTAATTGCATAATTTTGATCAGATGTCTGGTTTGAAACTGAATGTAAATAAGACACAAGCTTTGTGGCTAGGTCCAAAGAGGTTTAGTAACGAGAATCCACTTGGTTTTAAGTGTCCAACACAGCCAGTGAAGCAGTGGCGGCCCTCCCAGGGGGCAGGGGGGGGGCAGAGTGCCTCCACCTTTTCAAGGACCCGAAAAGTGCCCCTTTAACTCTTTAAGAAGTGCCCTTTTTACATTGGAATAGTGTCCCTTTTACTTTGACAAGTGCCCCTATTCATTTGTAAGAAGTGCCCCTTCCCCTTTTAATAACTACCCCCATTTTAACTCGGATAAGCGCACCTTATATTTACACATGTGCCCCTTTTCCTTTCTAAAAAGTGCCCCTTTTCCTAATGATAAGTTCCCCATTAAAAAAGGGCCCTTCACCTTCTCATAAGTGCCCCTTCTCTGGTAAATGACCCTTTTCAGGTACGAGAAATTACTTCTTTTCACTTCAGATAGGTGCCCCCTTCACCTCTGATAAATACCCCTTTAAAATCTGTTCGGTGCCAATTTTCTAACTAATGCACATTTTCCTTTATTACAAGTGCCCTTTTTCATTCACATAATTGCCCCTTTTCATATCTGGTCATTGCCTCTTTTCAGAAGCGATAAGTGCCTCTTTTCAGATGCGATAAGTGCTTCTTTTCACCTCTGATAATTTCCCTTTTAACAATATATTATAATATCTTATAAATGCCCCTACCAACATCTGATGGGGGCCCCTTTTTCGTCGAAAAATTCCCATTTCCTATTCTCATGACTGACTTTTTTCATCTCTGGTTAGTGCCTCTTTTTGAGGATGTAAGAAGTGCCCTATTTTCACCTCTGATAATTACTCTTTGTACTTTGGCACATGCTCCTTTTCTTTCCTGATAAGTGTCCCCTTTTCCTCTCATCATTAAACGCGCCCTAGCTAATTTCAAGCGACTAAGAGCAATTTTCCCCAAAGCTCGCTCGCTACGCTCGCACGCATCTATAGATGAAATACTTATGTTACTTATCAAAGGTCTTTTCAGTCTTCCGTTATGAAAATGTGCTTTTAATCCCATTAGGATTGGGTTTTTTCCTCTTTATAAGATGTAATTTTTCGTACTGCGACCTCACACATCTTAAACATTTTCCTCGCTCGCTTCGCTCGCTAGCAAACAGTGTTGTAGACAATCAAACCCAACTGCAAATCATGATGCGTTAGCAATATCTTGTATGGTGTTTAAAGTGAAACAAATATTGAAATCATCCCTGATAATTGTAATCACAATGTAGGGGTATATACCAATGTCTAAAAACTTGTATATTTTCGCTTTGAGATTTTCCTTTGTAGGTGCCCTTTTTTCAGAAAGAGCCCTTTTTTTCTTGGTGCCTCCCCCCACTTTCGAAGTCACTCGGCCGCCCCTGCAGTGAATGCATTATTAGACTGTATTCCTTATAATAAAGATTAAGCTGAAAAAAATAACCTTAAAAAACAGAATCAGACAAATATAAAAGACAATTTTGAATATGTGGAAATGCACAAATTTAACACTTTCAGTTAAAATACTTTTAATAAAAACTTTTGCCTTTAATAGCAAAGTTTATTTAGCTTTAGCTCTAGATGTCTCAGAATATGTCATTCAATGTAAAGCATAATCATATTCGACTTTCTATGGAGTGGAGGTAAAGTTATGATATACAAACACTATCATAGTGGATTTAGAAGAAGGAGGTCTCAAGATGTTCGACCATAAAACAATTTTTGCGGCTCAAAATTTGAAGTGGATAGATATTTATATCACAACTAGAAATGTGTGGAAGAATATCTTTGATAAGTTCATTGAACCCGGTGACCTAGTTTTATTACACACAGCCTTGCCTGCTTTATCGGATGTGCATCCAAAACAAGTTTACACGTGGAAGAGCATATCGCCGTTTTTATAAATGAATGCTGAAAGCTTATTTCAGTTTTTTACAGACGATGTAGAAGTTACTAATCAAATAATTTGGATTAATCATAATACTTTTGTTGCATCCAAACCCTGTTTTGATAAATGCGTGCATGTTAAAGGTATAAACTTTGTAAGTGATTAATAAAATAACTACGGTTCAATAATTCCATTTGATAGTTGAAATAGGAGTTCCCCCGAATTGTGTAATGAGTTGAAGGAGTATTGTTCATGTCATACCTGTAGCTTAAAAACAGAAACGTAGACAAAATTTTGATGGGAACAATTGTGTATCCAAGACTTTTACACTAATTGAAAATGATTCAGAGTTACAGCTAGAAAAAATGACATCCTAGAAATGTTACCGTATTCTAATTAAGGCGAGGCGTCAAAAATATCGATACCAGCTGGCTCCCGCCTCACGTATTGGCGGATCGAGGCTGCAAATTTCGCCCGAAGCCTGGCTGGGGCAATTAATTTTCACTAATTAGCCCAGCCGGCTTGCGCCAGGCTGGGATCTGAGTTTTACCCCGGAATCTTTAATCGGCCCATCCACCCCCCGCCTGGCGGCACGTCTGTAATTGGCTCAGCCAGGCTGCCGCCAAAAATAGGTTGTTAAAGTTGCAACTTTAAAGTTTCCAGCTGGCGGTCGCCGTACGGAGATGCTTAAAGTTTTAGTGGCGGCAGCCAGGCTGTGATGCTTGTAGTCCAGAATCTGCACGGTCCTTTATAATTTCCCCACACTTGATCCAAGCCGTCGAAGATGGCGTTATCAACAGACTCATAATTATGCTCACCAGCCCAGCCTGAGTTTCGTCGGGCGTCTTAATTTAATGATCACGCCATCATCGGCTGGTAGCAAGTAAGTAGGAATAGGTAGCGTTGGTGTGGTGGAGATCAAAATTAAATAGGCCAGATTCTGGACTTTGATGCTTGAAGTTGCAACTTGTTGAAACGTACTGAGCTTTCCCTAAAAAATGACGCTCATTTTCCGATTGTGACGTCATTTCAAGCTATGTTTACATTTCTATTCACGCCTTGCTTTGCGTACAAAAAGGAATGGACGTTAAGCAACGAGGGGAAAGATACCGTGATAGACCTTGACAAAAACTTAGCAACACCCAACAAATCTTGAATACAGAATGTTTCAAGCAAACGTGGCTGCCGTGATGCTGAAAATCGTGCTGGCCAATATTTCGCTCGGGGGGGGGGGGGCCTTCTTTTAGTTTAGTGTTTTGGTTAGTGATCACACAACCCCCCCCCCCCCTCCACTGAGCGAATATAACGGTCTGCGCGATTTTTTTACTACTACTACTACTACTACTACTACTACTACTACCAGGCGCGGTCCAGGATTTCTTAGGGGGGCTCACATTTGAAATTATGCGAGCCAAATATTGATACGTAATGGTGACACCGGCGGTAGACAAAAAAATGCCCATCACCCCACTCTAACATGTAGGCCCCGCGGAACGTTTCTCAGCGGGGGTCAAGGGGTGGAGCCCCCCCCCCCCCCCATCCAAGCTCAGGGGGTATAGGCATTTAATTACTGTCAGATGAGCATATTTTGATACCGTATTTGTGACACTGGCAGGACATAACTTTGATTGGGTCCAGAGGGCGGAGCCCCCAGAAGCTCAGAAGTTTTATACATTAAATTATCGTCAGATGAGCATAATTTTATACCTTATTTGTGACACTGGCCGGTCACGAATTGGCGTGGGGTCCAGGGGCGGAGCCCCCGGAAGCTCAGGGGTATTGGGAAATAAATTACGATAAGATGAGCATATTTTGATACCTTATTTGTGACACTGGCAGGACACAAATTGATGTTGTGTCCAGGGGGTGGAGCCCTCAGAAGCTCAGGGGTTTTATACATCAAATCATAGTCGGATGAGCATAATTTTATACCTTATTTGTGACACTGGCAGGTCACGAATTGACGTGGGGTCCAGGGGGCGGAGCCCCCGGAAGCTCAGGGGTTTTGGGCAATAGATCACGGTCAGATGAGCATATTTTTATACCTTATTTGTGACACTGGCAGGACATAAATTGGTGTTGGGTCCAGGGGGCGGAGCCTTAGGGCCCTAGGTGGGGTCCAGGGGGCAGAGCCACCGGATGTCAAGGGGTTTTAGGCATTTAATTACGGTAAGGTGAGCATATTAGCAAATTGAATGACGCAATTAGCTTTTTGAATGTTGATCTACATAGTCATTCAATTTCGCACGAACTTGAATGAACGTAACATTAATTGGGATGCTAAGTTTACGAAGTTGGGCGGGAAAACCTATAGTATCATTATCATTGAGATTGAGATATTTTTGTAATTACTATAGTTTACACAAAAATTATATTTCTGTAAATGTAAATGGGTTCGTAATTGCAAAGACCAGAAAGTCCGAAATAATATGTAAACAGTTTCTTAATTCCGAAAATGAAATTGACCGGGCTATTTATTATTGACATTTCGTTCTCCTTTTCTTTATCACACGTTTTTTTAATCTTGACACAGTTCATTCTTTTCTAATCGCTTTTTAAAACACCAATTTAGATTGGCCGCTTTTCAAAGACATGAACAAATTATTATGACGTGCCGATAATTGATTTTTGTTCTTTCTTTTTTTAACCACGCACTGTAGTCCTGCCCCCCCCCCCCTCCCCCACTCCGGGGTCGGAATGACCGCATGCGTGTTACCAACATGTCCGGTAAAGGGGTACTTTTCGTGCGACAAAGTCCGGCCCGAGAATTGTAAAAAAAGGGGTGTATTTGACTTTTCACCCGGAGATTTCTTTAAAAAGGGGGTGTTTTTCTTTTTTTTCTCTCGTCTCTTTGAACTCCTGAGAAATTATTTCGAATTTAGGGGGGGTACATTGAGCATTTTTCCGTATTTAGGGAGGTCTCCAAGGCAGGAAAAGCCCGCGAACTTAAAAGCCCGCGAAAAGCCCGCGAAAGGGGGGTTCGGAAATGTTGACAGTCCTCAGATAGGGGGTGCTTTCCAAAAGAGGGAACGTGCATACGCGTACCCTAAATAACACTAAGTGGGGGGGGGGGGGGAGGGCGGGAGTCCTGTAGTCTCTTTCTATTCTTTTCGCGTTTTAGAAGAGGAAAAAGACGAAAAAACACACCTGAAAACAATTTGTTTATTTAACACCTTCTCGTTCTCTCAAATTTCCAAAATGTCTAGCCAAGATAATTCTGTCTCATTTTGTCTCGACATGCCACTATTGCCAATAATTTATAAAGATCCTCTAATGCACCATTGTACTAATTGGAGCTACTTGCTCCCTCTATATAGAAGACAAGCCTATAATAAATCGGTGACCATTGGTCCCCATGATTCTCTCTTCTTATGTTAATCCAGAGCTGAGTTGATGAGATAGCCATCTGTCAGTGAGCACCCTGGGCGGTCTATGGCACTCCTAGCCAAACTAGTACAGTCGGTCTTTAAAGACAACATTACATCTATGCCTTGGAAATGAAGGCCTATTTATTATCCGCTACTTTACTACGCCTCTGCAAGTATCCTGATGGGCCTTTGCCATTTGGGTCCGATCGTTTACGAGACCCCCCCCCCCCCCCCCCCCCTCACACACATGCCTTGCCGAGACATCAACATGGGATCAAATGTACACCTATTCTACTGACCAAATACTTAATTGGGTGATTCCCAAATCCTTAATCCTCAACCCCAACGATAGAATCTGGCGAACCGCAAATCTGGACAAAAGCGATCGAACAATAACGTTGAGTCGCTGAGCGCGCGACTACGTAGTAAAAGCTATATGACAAAAGATGCTTAGAGATCGCCGTTGGCTTGTTTGAAAATAGGGACTTTTAGATTTGCGTGGACTCATACGTGTGACGTCCATTCAAGGCACTGCATTAAAAGGACGTCGACCGTAGCAATCCACATTGTCTTCGTGCAAATCTAAAAGTCCCTAATAACCGATAAAGGTGCACGTTAGATATAGTATTTGATCGTGAATCCTAACTTTTCCTTTTCTTTTCGTATATGTCTGTTTAACTTTATGTTTTCTATCCATGACGCACCGCTCCACGAAAAAGCAATAACAACAACATAATCAGGAGTAAACAGGTACTAAATACAAAAGAAAAAGAAAATGAGAATGATAATGAACAGAATGAATGTAGACATATTTGAGAACATTCTTCTTCTTCTTCAAGATAATCTGCCTCCTTCAATACTGAAGATTCCCGAGATGCCGTATACTCGGCCTGATTAGTGTGTGCATTACAGTTAACTTTAAAAACATTACGGTAAAACAAAAAAAATAAAAAGTGCAATGCGATGCTGGTGTATCGCATTGTGCATTGTCTGCCTTCAGAGGGTTAACAGAACATACATGTATATGCTTTAGTTTTTATCTACGTTCTGTGATTTTATGATTCTTCATTACCAACATTCTGAAGCTTACAAACTTAGTCGTAATGAAAGTCATATCTTAAAATGGGGAATTTGGAAAAAGAGCGACGTTAGAGCAGATACAATAACAACACATTCTGGCTTTGCAATGCATATTGTCTTCTAGGACTATACAAAGTTTGTTTGTGTAGTCGCATATAGGCTACATCTTTCTATGTACGGTGTTTGTTACTTTATAACCAAGGCTTCGCTAATTCCAGAACCTTGTAGTACACACCAATACGTATATGTTACATGATCAACCTAAACTATACATTTTGCGCCCCCGAAGTTTCAGAACAATTTGCGGCACCTCAATAAAATATAAATTTCTGCACCCTAAGTTTCAGATCAAATTTGCGCCCCTTAGTTTCAGTTCAATTTTGCGCCCCCTCAATAACAAATAAACGTCCTACCCCCTTAGTTGAAGATCAATTTGGCGCCGCCTCAATAAAATATAAATTTTGCGCCCCCAAAGTTTCAGAACAGGTTGCGGCACCTCAATAAAATATAAATTTCTGCACCCTAAGTTTCAAATCAAACTTGCGCCCCCTTAGTTTCAGACCAATTTTGAATCCCCTTAATAACAAATAAACGTCCTACCCCCTTAGTTTAAGATCAATTTGGCGCCGCCTAAATAAAATATAAATTCCTGCCCCAAAGGTATCAGATCGATTTTGCACCCCCTCAATTAAAGATCCATTTTGCGCCCGCCTTAGATCAATTTTGCGCCCCTCCTTAGTCTAAGATAGATGTTGCGCCCCCACAGGTTAAAATAAATTTTGCGCTACCTCAATCGAATATAAAAATGCCGCCCCCTTAGTTTCAGATCAATTTTGCGACCCCCCCCCCCCCCCGAAGATTCAGATCAATTTTTCGCCATCTCAGTTAAAGACAAATTTTGCGCCCCCGGTCAATAATGTATATATTTTTCGCCACCTAAGTTTCAGATCAATTTTGAAACTCCTCAATTAATCAGCCCTGTCATTTTTCTGTTTTGTTTTCCAAGTTTAATATTTTTCGTTATGTACTTTCAATTATTTCGCTCTATATCTAACACCATCACTTTAATACGGCGCATTACATGTGAACGCAACGTAGCCATTATGATGGAAGGCACGTTTGAAAGTGAGAGAAAGAGAGAGAGAGAGAGAGAGAGAGAGAGAGGGGGGGGGGGGGAGGTGTCGAAGACCAAAGGGGAACCTTTGACCCATGTATTGTAATTATAATTTGGACAATTTGGAAAATGCAGAAATAAAAACAAACAAACAAATAATAATCAGTTGATTGAGTGAAACAAGCCCGGATGCGTGTGGCATGGAAAATTAAGGCATGCCATTAATGGCGTGCGACCTATGCCTTGGACGTGTCGGGCAGCATGCTAAGACATTTTTGACGTCATGCTTTACTCAATATATTTACAGAACATTCATCAAACATTAAACAGTAGACAAATTTAACATTATTTAAAAAAATCACTCCCTCCCTTTACACACATAGCCTATGCCATGCCGATACTTTGGGTAAGTCAAGTTAGGCAGCCTTAATCCGCGCCAGAACAATATAATCTGGCAAGCCGGACAAAAGCGATCAAACTAGCGTTGAGTCACCGAGCACGCTACTACGTATAGTAAAAAGCTACTAGTATATGACAACAGATGCTTATAACTGTTGTGGAGCTCGCCGTTGACTTGTTTGTTATTATTTATATTTATATACAGTCCCCAAATAACCGATAAAGGTGTACGTTAAATAGAGTACCCTTGCCATAGATCTTTTCATGAGATGTTAAGGACGACACAATAGGCAAGGGTTCCCCCTTGCCATTTATCCCGTTCTTAACATCTCATGAAATGATCTAAAATTACATAGTTTGGATAGTCTGAGATCATACACTCCTTCTAGAGATGAAAAGAGATCAATTCATGAGATGTTAAGGACAACACAAATGGCAAGGGCGGCCCCTTGCCATTTATTCCGTTCTTAACATCTCAGGAAATGATCTGCGATTACATAGTTAGGAGAGACAGAGATCATACACTCCTTCTAGAGATGAAAAGAGATCATTTCATGAGATGTTAAGGACGACACAAATTATGGCAAGAGTCCCCTCTTGCCATTTGTCCCGTTCTTAACATATCATGACATGATCTGCAATTACATAGTTTGGATAGACAGAGATCATGCACTCCTTCTAGAGATGAAATGATCTGCAATTACATAGTTTGGATAGACAGATATCATACACTCCTTCTAGAGATGAAAAGAGATCAGTTCATGAGATGTTAAGGACGACACAAATGGCAAGGGTCCCCCTTGCCATTTGTCCCGTTCTTAACATCTCATGAAATGATCTGCAATTACATAGTTTGGATAGACAGAGATCATGCACTCCTTCTAGAGATGAAAAGAGATCATTTCATGAAATATTAAGGACGACACAAATGGCAAGGGTCCCCCTTGCCATTTGTCCCGTTCTTCACATCTAATGAAATGATCTGAAATGACATAGTTTGGATAGACAGAGATCATACACTCCTTCTAGAGATGAAAAGAGATCATTTCATGAGATGTTAAGGACGACACAAATGGCAAGGGTCCCCCCTTGCCATTTGTCCCGTTCTTACCATCACATGAAATGATCTGCAATTACATAGTTTGGATAGACAGAAATCAAACACTCCTTCTAGAGATGAAAAGAGATAATTTCATGAGATGTTAAGAACGGGACAAATGGCAAGGGAGAACCCTTGCCATAGATCTTTTCATGAGATGTTAAGGACGACCCAAATGACAAGGGTTCCCCCTTGCCATTTGTCCCGTTCTTAACATCCCATGAAATGATCTGCAATTACATAGTTTGGATAGACAGAAATCAAACACTCCTTCTAGAGATGAAAAGAGATAATTTCATGAGATGTTAAGAACGGGACAAATGGCAAGGGGGAACCCTTGCCATAGATCTTTTCATGAGATGTTAAGGACGACCCAAATGACAAGGGTTCCCCCTTGCCATTTGTCCCGTTCTTAACATCTCATGAATGATCTGAAATGACATAGTTTGGATAGACAGAGATCACACACTCCTTCTAGAGATGAAAAGAGATCATTTCATGAGATGTTAAGGACGACACAAATGGCCCCCCTTGCCATTTTTCCCGTTCTTAAAGGTAATACAAAGTTTTGGGAAATTTTGAAAATTGGGTGGATAGTGATTCTTCACAATTTTGATATATTTGGATGCCCCTGTAGATGTATTAAAAGCACTAGAAAATTTGGACTCTAAAACACTTCTGTTTTCGAGAAAAATTGAATATAAAAATTTACCGGTGCTCCCGGTAAATTTTGATAAATTTCAAATAGCGTCTACGGCCTTACAATGGTAGCTGCGACCATGAAATTCTCAGAATATGTAGTTGTGATATATCATTTTCTAATTGGAATATCTAATTGGTCGATTCTCGTCAAGAAAAATTGTTGTATAGCTTAATTAATATTTTGTCCTTGAGAGGGAGCTATACAACATAAAGAGTTTATTATTGACAATTTCATAACTTTAGACTCGATTTCAACCGCGACAACGATCATAATGTAATCATTATTATGCTTCCAATGTTCATTTGAACTAAATTCATGACCCCATACCAAAACTTTGTATTACCTTTAACATCTCATGAAATGATCTGCAATTACATAGTTTGGACAGAGATCATACATTCCTTCTAGAGATGAAAAAAGATCATTTCATGAGATGTTAAGGACGACACAAACGGCAAGGGTCCCCCCATGCCATTTGTCCCGTTCTTTACATCTCATGAAAGCGATGACGACAAAATGTTGCAAAGCCTCTGTACATTGTCTCGTTGATGATCTACGCACATTGACCCCCCCCCCCCCCCCCCCGCCTCCCGTCGATGAATGTGTACATCTTTCTGAGACAAAGCATAATTGTCCAAAGGTGCGAAGCTCTTTTTTTCTTGGGTTGATGAATAGCCGAGTAGGCACACGTTCTTTGTAACTTATAACTACCCCTCATTCACGAAACAAGTCTTTTTCTTAGTACATATCTCTAACACGGAATAAGAATTAAATTATATATTTGTATACCCAATACAAGACATAAGAGAACATCGTTTCTAATGTTGATGGATATAATGTGAGAAACCATATTACAAACGACTTCGTCCTCAATTTATTGTAACGTTTGGCGTTTATCTGTATGAGCATAAAGCAAGCCAATTTGTAAACGAACATTGCCTAGAAAAAGAGCAGCGGATCAAGGAGGAGAGGGTTGAACCTTTTTTTTCAAGGGGGGGGGGGGTGTTGGAATAATGATTTGGACATGCATGTGAATATGACAAAATCAATGACCGGGGACAGTTATCTTGAAACACTGGGACAAAGCCATTAAAGGCCTACGTGTATCTATATTAGTAGCACTGGCCCGACTCAAGGGTGAATATAATCATGTGAGCACATGTCTTTTTTTAATACCTGTTAGTGTAGTCCTATACATACATCTTTTTGTGTACAGTGCTTGGTACTTTACCAAAACTTTGCCAAATTTCTTATCATATTGATGACACCAGAACCTTGCATTACACACCAATACTTTATGCGACATGATCAACTTTTTCGAAATCATTCCACACCGTTTCTTCCACAAATCGCATGACCAGAACTCAACTTTATTTTTAACTGTAGCTATATAGTCATGTTTGAGCTAACAGTGCCTAGATAATCACCAGTTAAACAAGGGAGAGGGGGTTAAGTAGGTGCGCAATATCTTCGCTTTTTTTGGGGGGGGGAATACAAATTACATACATGTTGGTATAACAACATCCAGGGAAATTACCGTCTACTTTTTCTATGTATGTTTATTTAAATCGCCATATGATCTCTACAGTTTATCTTCATGTATGCTTTGATAATGCATAAACATTTCCATCATAAAAAGCGATGACGGCAAATTGTTGCAAAGCCTCTGTACATTGTCTCGTTGGTGATCTAAACACGTCGACCCCCCCCCCCCCCCGCCTCCCACCGCTAACTCCCGTCGATGAATGTGTACATCTTTCTGAGACAAAGCCTCATTGTCCAAAGGTGCGAAGCTCTTTTTCTTCAGTTGATGAATAGCCGAGTAGGCATACGGCCTTTGTGAATTATAACTACCCCTAATTCCCGAAAGAAGTCTTTTTCTCAGTACACATCTCTAACACGGAATAAGAATTAAATTATATATTTGTATACCCAATACAAGACCCAAGAGAACATCGTTTCTAATGTTGATGAACATAATGTGAGAAACCATATTACAAACGACTTCGTCCTAAATTTACTGTAACGTTTTCACGTTTATCTGTATGAGCATAAAGCAAGTCAATTTGTAAACGAACATTGCCTAGATAACGACAATGTTTGAGCTAATAGTGCCTATATAATCAACGGTTAAACAAGGCCAAGGGAGAGGGGGTTAAAATAGGTGCGCAACTCTTTGCGTTTTTTTTTTTTTTTTTTTTGGGGGGGGGGACTACAAATGGAATATACATGTACTTAATAATGCATACACATTTTCATCAGAAGCGATAACGGCAAAATGTTGCAAAGCCTCTGTACATTGTCTCGTTGATGATCTACACACTTTGACCCCCCCCCCCCTGCTTCCCATCGCTAATTCCGAACTATAAACAATGAATGTGTATATCTTTCTGAGACAAAGCTGTCCAAAGGTGCGAAGCTTCTTTTCTTACTGACCTGCACATAGCAGTACCTTTTGTCCCCCTACCCCACCGACTCCCTTCCCCACACACCGAACATGTATGATGTACATGTATTGAATGAATACAATAAAGAATGCAACCAAAACAAAATCTGGCCAAGTTACGTAAGAGGAACAATGGACGTGGCCGAGTGTAAAGGTCTGTTGGATACGTGTATGCCGGGAAAAGACAACCCGTTTGGGCGGGGGGGGGGGGGTCTTGTTGTTTTGCAGTTGTTGTTACTGTTTTCAAAGAATGTTAATGGATCGCATTCCGACGTACTCCTAAATAACAATTGTTATCAAACAAATATCGTAGAACCAGATTTTAATCTAATTAAAAAAAGGAATCATGCAATTAAGATAAAGGAATGAACAAGAAGATGTGATGACATCTCTCTCGCTCGCTTTCTCAGTGCCATTTTCCATCTTCATTTCTGGTATTATTTTGTTTCCGTTTCGCTATTTGCTTTTATTCCGAAAGTATTCCTTTCGATCTTGAGATAAATTATTATACCATAACCTCGATATGGAGAAGAAAAGCACGGAACGATCGAGCGCCTGATGACATCGAAACAAGAAGAATATTATTATACAATAATTATAAAAAGTAAAACATCGTGACAAAAAATGGAAACTAAAGAGGAATCCAAAGCGATGGGCTGCAGTTGATCGGAGAGACAAATATCATAATACTTAATCAACATATGCCCAACTTTCTCTCTCTCTCCTTTTTTCTTCAGTGTCGTTTTCAATGTTCATCCCTCATAGTGTTTTCTGTTCCGCGATTTTTAATGAGATTGCGTTTCGACGTAGCCTTTTTACTCCTAAATAAGAATAGCTAATCATAATTTTAAGGTGGAACCAAATTTGACCCTATATTAAATATTCATTAAAATATATAAAAATCGTGGACAAATAAAGGAATGGAAAAAAAATGTGATTAAGTAAAATGTCTCCGACGAAAAGATGACATGAAAAAAGATTGATTATCTCTCCATCCCCTCTCTCTCTCTCTCTCTCTCTCTTTCTCGCTTTTTTCTCTCTCTGTATCCCTCTCTCTCTCTCTCTCTCTTCGTCCCTGTCTCTCTCTCTCTCACTCTTCGCTTTTTCAGGGCCATTCTCCATCTCTGTTAACGTTTTCCTTTCTGCTATTTGCTTTTATTCAGAAAGTGTGTATTCAATTCGATCTTGAGATAAATTATTATACCATAACCTCGATATGGAGAAGAAAAACACAGAACGCGCACCTGATGGCACCGAAACATAAAAAATATCTCTGTACAATAATTATACAAAAACAAAAAAAATGAATATGCATCATGGAAATGTTGCTAAATGATGGTAATTTGACGGTAATTATGCCTAAAACCCCTGAAATTCTTGGGGCTCCGTCCAGAGGCGGCGGAGCGACTTCCAAAGTGGGGGGGGGGGGGGGGGGCACCAACAAAAAAGGGCACTTTCTGGGAAAAAAGGGCACCTACAAAGGGAAATCTCAAAGCGAAAATAAACAATTTTTTTAGACATTGGTATATACCCCTGTCACTGTGACAGGTGGCTATCTCATTAACTCAGCTCTCATTTAACATAAGAAAAAGAGGATCATGGGGGACCAACGGGCACCGATTGGGGAAGTTTTCTATATAGAGGGAGCAAGTAGGTACAAGTAGGACAGTGTGCCTGTGACGTTTCTTTAGTAATCGCTTTTTAAAAGACTCTTTGAATTTGGCCGCTTTTTAAAGACAGATAATTAAGACGTGCGCTGGCCGGACAATTATTGATATTTCTATCTTTCCTTCTAAATCACGCACTTGCATTCTCGACATCGCTTCTGTTTTCTTTTTCTATTTAATAGAGCTATAGAATTTCTATTTTAAACGGAAAAAATACACTCGAAGAAAAACTGTTTATACCTTCTACCCTTTTCTATTATCGACCTATTTACTCAATATATTTACTGAAAATTCATTTAATAAAAAGCTATATGACAAAATATGCTTCATTGTCTTGCTTGCCGTTGACATGTTTGTTTTTATAATGTATTCAGTCCCCAAATAACTGATAGAGATGTACGTTAGATTTATATTTTCTAAATTCTTCGAAAAACAAAGTACCCCTGATTTCTAGACTGAACTCTATCTTTCAAACGCAACTCATCAGAACATGACGGCGGCATATTATAATATAATATAAATATTATCTGTCTCGCCTCGACTTGACAAAGATAATATTATCTCCCTCACCTCGACTTGACAAAGATAACATTTTGGCAGGCATATTTAAAAACAGATCATTTTGGCGGGCATAGTTAAAATCATGACTTCACTTTCAACCATTCAGATGGCAGGATTAGGAAATATTCTTAAAGTAAGGTATATAATAAGATTTATATCATTGAAGCATAACAAAAATAAACACAAATATATGATTTGGGTATTATAAACAATAGGCGAGCCAGTAATTTAAAATAGCAAATCTTATGTTGTTACCAAAATTATTTTTTGAATATGAAAATACAAGGCATCTAATCCATTTACAGGCAGGATGCATCTACATGAAGTGAGCCCACATATATCCACGGTACGACTGGTCTCTTTATTGAAAAAGGCATATCAGAATAGAATGACCACATATTTGTCTCTAGTGACAAGTTTTTATTGTTGTTTTGGGGTTTATAAGGCTGTCCAATCTGAAAAGGTTATTTTCGCAAGGCTATATTGTTTTTTCGAGTTATTTATCAGTGATCATAAGATGGCGCTGTTTCTTTTGCTCTGACAAATTAGATTCTGCTTTATGAAGATATCGATTGGCAGGATGTGGCGGTGAGCCAGGCCGCGGGGTGGCTGTTTCAATTAGGCCGGCGGGGGCCCAGAAGACCTCATCAAGAAGAGGCTCGGCTTCCATGCGAGAGGCTGGAGTTTGGCGGCATATCACTGTCCTCCTGCCGGCGGCAGCCAGGCTGAGCTCATGTTTTTTAGCTTTTTCCGAGGCTCGGTTTCCATTCGAAAGGCGGCAGCCGGCGCATGCTTTTGGATGCCATTTCCTACCGCCAGCGGTAGCCGGCTCAGCTAATTAAAAAAATGCAGCCAAGACGCACAAGTGCAGTTAGCTGCCGCCGGCTGGTATATTTATTTTTGACGCCTCGCCTAACCATGTGTCTGGGCAGTAATCTTCATAATATATCAAAAATTGAGAAATCGAAATTTTGGCGCAATTCATATTATTGGAAAAGTTTAATAAAAAATCACATTTTTTGCTCAAAATTGTTACGCAAATCATCACTAAACCTATTTAATGAGGTATTATCGTTTGCAAAACTTCACTCTCTTTCATATGACATCTCACACATGGTCAAATGGGGTTCTGTTATTAAAGTAATCTTCAGAACTGTGCAATAGGAGTTATACATGGCGGCCATTTTAAATAAATGGCCGCCATTTCTTCCCAGCAGCATATGTTCATGGTAGTACACCTATCAATTATGTAGGGAGGTGCCCTACACACGGTAATACCCAACGACCGTTTAAAACATCCCATGTCCCAAAACCCCCCAAAATTGTAATTTAGTCTGTAATTTAGGTGTATTGCATATTTTTGTGCCTTCTTGATAAACAACATTATCAGTTAAACGATTCATTGATGCCATCGTGGTGGACGCATATGTACAAGGAAAATAGGTGTAAATTACCCTTTGGTCCAATTTTCATGTGGTCTAACATAATTTCGTCCGACAATATTTTTTCCAGCAAACATTTTGTCCTATAATCATTAATCATTTGTTTAAGCGTCATGCGCTTTACACAGAAACAACTCTTATCACGTTTTTTTTTCTTTCTTTCTTTTTCTCTCTCTGTTATTGTGTGTCGGGCGGGTGCGTGTATTAGGTATAGCGCACCCAAAATAAGTACAACACACACATGCTATTTGATGATTGCAAATGATCAAGCTTTATGAAAGCTTCAAAAACAAAAAACAGAATTGATATCGGTCAATGCGTTGTGATGTTATCCCATTTTTTTGAAATCGCAAAATTACCGAAAAACCTGCCAAAAATGGTCAAATTGGCAAAATTGGCAAAATTCGAAAAGTTGACAACTTAATTCGTCACTTTCT
Organism: Strongylocentrotus droebachiensis; assembly: GCA_035222895.1. Taxonomy (NCBI): domain Eukaryota; kingdom Metazoa; phylum Echinodermata; class Echinoidea; order Camarodonta; family Strongylocentrotidae; genus Strongylocentrotus; species Strongylocentrotus droebachiensis. The sequence continues at coordinate 109,959 of JAVYIG010004148.1, read as the reverse complement.
CGGACACAAATAATAAATTAAATTATCAGACACTTACAATATCATCTTTGTGGTAAAAAATACAAAAAAGAAAATTTATATATCCATTACCGTTTTGAAAACAGAAGCCAACAAAATAAGTAATTTTTGTCATTTTTGCGAATCTGCAGATATGAAAAAGTTGTGAAAATAACTAAGTCCGCCTAATTAATATGCGCATATGTAATCAAATCAAAACCGAACATGATACATCCGTGAAACCTATGTATATCAGACTGGTATGGAAATATTAATTTGAAGAAAAAAAAATCATGATTATTCATCGAATATGGAAATTAGGTCATTTCAGCTAATTATATATAGGAAAGTCAAACTGTTCATTTTGTTGGCATTTTTAAAATCATATATTTATAGATCATATTTACACCAAATATTAACATTAAATTCCTAATATTTTTGCAATGCCAATAAAATATGGCGATGGAAATTACTTTGATCACCGTCACAGCTATTTCCTCATGTGTTATACAAATTATTGAGAAAAAACGATCAAATAATAAGAATATGCAGACGTTCAGCTACATCACAGTATATTTTTCTTTTAAAAAAATGTCAGATTTGAGGATTTATGACGATTTTCCGAGAAGCAATTCAACAGACCACCACAGGGACTGAATTTCAGAGTGAAAAAAAGTTTGGTGACCCCAGTACAGTTGTAGTTACCTTGAATGTACACAACAAATTGATTTAGTGAGTGAAACACATGAGGATATTGCATTTTTTGTAGGGGAGTTTTATACATTTTCACCACGCAGAATTGCAGCGCGAGTCAATGGGCGATCAGCGGGCCATGTCACACAATGGCTGAAAATACAATATTCTAATCAAATAATTTAACATATTTCCCACATGCCTATAACAATGAAACTACAAAGAATTGTAGTGAAAGGTATGCTTGAAATATATGTGAAATAAATATTTGAAAATATTGTTTAGTTTTTTTTAAATAAATTTACAAAAATTGCTATTTCTACCAACTGACTGCTGTTGTGTGTGTGTGTTCGCGGGGCAGACTGTGTGCACAGGCAGTGTGATCACCCTACTAGTATGAGCAAATTATTTGAGTGCCCCCCCCCCCCCCCACCGGGATTATTCTTTGAGTCCAATATCCATTAGGTCCTATACTTCCAAATTGCAATTTGTTTTTTATACAGTAGATGCACATTGAACATTGCAAATCTCCAACAAAGTTTGTATCTAAATCTGTATTTGTTGACAAATTTGCAAGAAGGGATTACCACACGGATCAGGGCTGTGTTTCATAAAAACTTGTTTTCAATAACAAGCTACAATAACTGTTAACAGCTACTGAAATCAAAGCATTTGATTGGCTGAGAGCAAGATTGTCAGAAAAACTAAATATTTGTTATTGATAACAAGTTTTATGAATTCGGGTCAATTATTTATTGTTAGAAAATGCTGACTGTTTGGCATGACCTACACCTCCCCCATTTCTAGATACACTATCAGAATCAGAAAGAACAAAGACAGTTCATCCGAATATAATGAGAGAATATTGTGGAACTATGTAGAAACTAAAGTTCCTTCTTGGTAAACGAAAAATAAAAGATCCAAGACTAATCTGTAATTAATACATAAGCCTAAGATCCAAGACTAATCATTAATTAAGACATAAGCCTAATGTTAATGGACAAAACTGGTAAATGAACCAATTGGCAGTTATACATAATAAACGTTATTGCCGAATGATGATTGGACCATATGGGAATCAGACGAAATGACAGTTAGACCGGAAAAAAAATAGTCTAAATGAAAATATAGACAAACGAGAATATACTGCTTGGACAAAATTTGGTTTGGAGCACTTGATATTAAACAAAAAGGTAATTAAAGGGAGAGTGGAGTTGTGTTTCGCTACACACTATATTGTTTTGGCGAGACAATGAAAAATTGAGTTTTAATTTTGGAAGAACATATAATTTAAATGACAAAATAATTTTTGTTTGATCAAAATCGGTTCAGAGACGGCTGAAATATCCATAAATATAACCATTTCTAATATTTGTGGGGCACCACAAATAGTCGATAATTTCGAACCAGCCGTTGAGAAAATGAGCTTTTTCGTGTTGGTTATAAGCACAACCAGCCATAACGTGTATTGTTGTTATCAATTAATTAATCAATTAACGGTCACCGTGTTTTTTTTAAGTGGAGGGGATTTGGTTCGATCGTATTTAATCTAAATTCACACATGTTGGGGTCTAAAATCACCTTCGAAGCAATTTTAGGTCTTAAAAGGGCACTAGAAATGTCACAAAAGAGGATAAGAGCAATAACCATGCACTTTGAAGGCATTTACAGTCTTAAACAAGAACTCAACTATCCTTTTAAACCAAATGTTTATTGTACTAACAGGGAAGAAATGTAGATTGTATATAGTGGTCATGTTACCAATTTGTTACAGACAAGTGGCTATTGGCCATGCCGCCGGGTAAGTTGACTGGCATGATAATTGGCTGAAACGTAGATTGCCCATGTATAGAGGGTATATATAGGGTTTACTCATGTTAACTGGCTGTAGACTAAATGAAGTGGGATGAAATGTTTATTTGACCAAGTGGCATTGGACCAAACGGCAATATATAATTTATTTTGTATACAGTTCGTTCAGGGATAGGAACAGGAAAATCTGGAAAATCCGGATCAGCAATCTGGGTTAGTCGGGGTAAACAGTTCATTAGTTAAAAGATTGAAGAAGAAAAAAATGACATCGTATACATTTATATGTAGAAATTTACATATACCTTTAAAAAAAGGTCAAGGATAAAAACAACTTAAAAGTAAAAGAATTACAACAGGTATGTCCCTATACAGTTCTTTCCCTATATATACATCACTTTGTTTACATGAAATAGTGATCCCGGTTAAAATGCGAATCATACCTTCAGGTGATGCTTCTTTCCTCTGTGTTTGTTTACTCATGAGGTACTGAACTACTTCAAGATGACCATTACCTGATGCAAGGATATAAGCCGTCATACCAGATTTAGAAGGCTTATCAACCTGTGCTCCTTGACCAACGAGGTACTCAACTACATCAAGATGATCATTGCGTGATGCAAAGTGAAGAGGTGTCTGACCATCATTATCACCTCTCTCGACCTGTGCTCCTTGACCAACGAGGTACTCAACTACGTCAAGATGACCTGCACCTGATGCAGAGAGAAGAGCCGTCGTACCACGTTTAGCAGGCTTATCAATCTGTGCTCCTTTACCAATGAAAAACTTAACTACATCAAGATGATCATAGCGTGATGCAAAGTGAAGAGGTGTCTCACCCAGAATATCACAAGTTTCAATTTGTGCTCCCTGACCAACGAGGTACTCAACTACGTCAAGTTGACCATTGTATGATGCAGCATGAAGTGGAGTCGTACCATTATCATCACCTCTCTCAACCTGTGCTCCTTGACCAATGAGATACTTAAGTACGTCAAGATGTCCATTTAAGGCTGCCGAGATTAGAGCTTTAACGTCATCAGAATGCTCATCTGCTGTTCTTTCAGTCATGTTTTGATATGTCTGTGGGCTCAATAATTGTCAAACAAATTGTATGGATATTCCTTCGTTCTAGACGCAATATTTCGAGTTTGTCAAAGGATGGTGAAAGTCACCTGTGCGTTCTGTGAATCGTTCTTGGAAGAGACTAAATACATCAATGAAGTAACCCGCTCTATACAGCCTGAGAGGTATATATCTTTCTCTGTTACCCTGCAGTTTAAACTTTTCGTAGCTCACTAACGAGTATGCATTGCAAAATACGGCAGAGAAATTATTTTAATTTGATAAACTATTAATTGCGAGCATAATTCAAATGTTATAATGAAAGAATCCGTCAGTCCTGGCGCTGTCGGTGCAAGTTAATTTGATATCCCCACTTCATTGGTCTGATTTCCTTCACATAAGCCAACGTGCTCCGGACCATCCAAATATAACATCAAAGGTCTGCTGTTTCTAAATTCAATGGTAGATTATCCATTCGGTTCACAAATCCGTGGCTAAAATTGTTCCACAATTGAACGCTAGAAGTTTTTCTTTAAATTTAGCTCCTTGTTTTTTATCCGAAAAATTTAACTTGTGTTTGATGGTACATTACTCAAAGGTATGAACTAAATAACTCATTTGTGTGTGCTTACAGTTTCCGGATCAAACTAACCGATTGAACAGTCATGGCGAAAATGGCGGATCCTTTTGTGAGAAACGGGCGTTGTTTTGTAGCACGTCATCGTGATAGTACGTCACCGTGACCTGACCTCAGCTTTGCTGCAATGTAAAAGCGAGAAAATGCATGGTTGACTAATTAGAATGAATCGAAACCAAATAGTCGCAGCGTTATTTACTGACATAATTTCTATTGATCTTACACACTTGATCGCATACAATTTTTTTCATTTTCCCATAATGCGTCAATATAAATACGAACTGAAATCGCGTCAAACTTTGTGTATTAGTTCGAAGAACGCATAAATAGATGTATCATTTATAATGATTATTATTCAATCATCAGTAAATATGACTGTTTGTACCATTTTAATATCTAGTCACAGAATCTTTCCTGAAATCTGCCTCCAAAATAACTGTTCTTATTTCTTGGATTCGCAAGAAAATCACCACAAAGGACAATTTTATAAAAGTTGTTTTGGCATTTACTTAAGCGAATTTGTCTACATCTCTCGATGTAGGCTATAGCCCAGGAGACCAGCATTTTTGTTTCTATCTTCCCCTATGTATTTTTTCTTTCATCAGTCTAAAGGGCTATCGGCGTTTTATATCATCGGCCTCGTGGACCTTTTGATACTTTCTCCATTTCTATATGTTCTCATGCATTTTTTTTTTTTTTTTTTGTCGGTCTCGATCGTATCAAGAGCGGATTCGCGGTCTTGTCAATATTGGTCTTTTGAAGCTTGTGTCATTGTAGGTCCCTGGGGCTGTCGCTCTAGTGGACCGTTAGTTATGTATATGTAGTGATATGACTACACGTGCTGTACACATATGCAAATATGCACATACATGTACATGTATCCACTGCTTTCTTGAATGTGTGTATGCACATATGCACATATCCACTGCACCTTGTGGAAGCCATGACTTAAACAATGGTAAACATTTCAATGAGCATGCATGGGTAATTGGGCATGAATATGTTAATAAATGTACATGGGCAGTGTATGCAGAGAAGGTATGCTGGTCATATTGGTATGTTAGTAGAGAGTCACATGTTTTGATGGGCTCTGAGAAAGGAGGTGTTTAGAGACAATATAAGACTCCATGTTGGATTTGGGTGTGTCCCTTGCAGGACATACAGTTCATGGATATTGAGAGAGCCAGAAAATAGTTGTTTAAGTCTGAACCAATAAAGATGGAGCCAAATGGAATCATTACAATTGAATCCTGCGTCCGTATTGCTTGGCTCGTTACATGTAAATTGTGTTAATGTCCTAGTCGTGGGCTTTCGGACAAGTAGGAAGACCTGAACTGACCGAGGCGATCCTGCGACCACCCGCTGCACCCGGGGTCGGCCTTTAGGGTAGTGTTTACTGTTGTCGGTGGTTTAAAAACAAACTTACATTACATAGAGTAGGAATAAAATGAACAAATGCTTTCTGATACACAGTTTTAGATATTTTTACTTTGACACAAAGCTTTATTTCCTCCCTGGATGTACGTATCAGCCCCCATCCCTCCTTAGTTCTCAACCGGGTCAATTTGACACAATTTACATCAACATTTACGTCAAAATTGCTGCTGGATGCCTGTCAAAATTGCGTCCTAACATTTGAACTACACCTCATATACACCCTGGCTTATATACAGCTTCACCAGTCAAACGTTTGAGTAAATTTTTGATTTTGTTTGGCTTGCTTTCAATTCCACGTGTATTCCCCAAGCAACGAACCCGTATTTGCACTCTAAGATTTGCTTCAAGAATGAGAACACAAATGAGAACACAAAAGTGGCATAAATCTTATTTCCGAGGAGGGCGTGGGGTGGGGGAGGGGGCGTCTATGGAGGAGGGAATAGGGACTTCGATATTTGCACGTTGACATAGTGGACTGCTACGTGTGATGTCCTTTTAAGGCATTGGCAGTGCCTTAAAAGGACATAACATTGCTTTAAAAGGACGTCAAACATAGCAGTCCACTATGCCGTCCTTCAAATCTAAAAGCCCATAATAATCGTAATCAGGCGCCGAGACTTCTCGCACAAACAACTACACAAGCACACACACACAGCCAAAGCTATACGTTGATGCATAGTTTGCATGCACAATCCATTGTGCAACGGTGTAAGCACCCTAAGTTTTCATATACATGTACTTATGCGCACACTGGCACACATCATGAATTCGTACATATCCTCCATTATCTGTACCTGTTTTCATACTTCATTCTGAACTCCGAAAGAATATTAAACACAAATCAATCAGTCCATTAGTTTGTAACATAAAAATTGAGTATTTTCATTCTGCTGACTCATGGACTTCGAAATATGTAAACATTTTCATGTCAAGCCTCCATTAATTGAATAATTATAATGTCGAGAAAAAAAAATGACAATACAGATATAATGATTATGACGATGATTAGTGATAGAGTAGATCCATGTATTGATGCACCTATTTGCATGAAGGTATTCGCGGAAAACACGATTGTAATTGACATAGATTTGAGATTTTTGTAGAGGGTTTTCATTAGCGATTAGAGCTAGTTTTTTTAATTTTGTCACAATTCTCAACAGCTCATGATTTTCCAGATGTTAAAATAAGGTAAAACCTACCCATTACGTTTCAATGTATTATATTATTTACAATGTTTGTATTGCACATTTCAAAAAGTCGTGTGTACTCCAAATAGCAAGTAATCTGGATTTAATTTGTATTTCCCTTTATTTTCCATGGGGGGGGGGATATTGAAGAAGAAAAAATTACACATTCAAGATATTTCAGTATGCGACAGCTTGGTTAATAACTTGCAAAGTGGTATATATCCCATTAATCATTTTCATAACAATGTCTATATATCCCAGTGGCGAATCCAGGATGAGTTTTGGGGGTGGAGGGGGTATAAGTCTAAATATCAAGCAAGCGAAACAAATAAAACATACAATAAAAAGGTCATGAACTCAAAGATTTGTTTCCCCGTTCTCTTATTTTCTGGTTGCGGGGGCGGGGGGCTAGAAGTAGGTGCTCCTTGGTCCCTGGATCAGCCACTAGTGTTCATGCATAACGATGAAGAGATTTATTTGTGTTAACCTGCTATTCAACTCACCCTACAAATCCTCTCCTGGGTTAAAGTCCAGAGTAAAAGCCAGATGATCGTATTATAGCAAGTAGTGTCTACATTGTACATAGATTGCTTCAACAGGTAAACGTGGTCCCCTTCTTGGAATCATTGGTTCCAGTGTGAAATCTCAATTTGGGTCAAATGTGCCCAAAGTGCGAAATCGTAATAATCATAAAAAAACGTTTTTGGGGGGCTGAAAATGTTTGTTTGGTGTAGAAAACCTACTATGAACAATGAAATGAAACAGACCATATAGACCCGTTGCTCCAACAAGGGCCCTAAGAACCAACTACTCACGACCGTCGAGAGGACTGCTTGAAACCTTACTATGTTTGGTGGTGTTGGTTATTTTACCTGCTAAGAAAGTATAATTGCTTGTAAGTAAGCAACCATTTGTATGAAAGTGAAACAAAATAAGAAAAACAGAATGGCGAAAGTTAGAAATCGATCAGCTTAATAATAGGAGAGTTATGAATGTTTGAAATATTAGATCAGTGTAGCTATGCGATTCTCAAATTGGCAATATTGTCAGTTGATTAACAATACTCCCGTTAGTCGTGTACACAAATATCATTAATTTCTATTTTGTTCTTATTGTCGTCTCCCTTGGGTCTCTACTCAAGATATAGGCCTCTTATAGATCGTTTATTATGATAGGTCCTTTTAAAGGGAAAAGACCATCCCGAGTCATACATTTTGAGAGATGAATCTATATTTCAGTAATTATGTGTTTTGGAATAAATGAGAAAATTGTCTGGCACTGCATAACATAGACATTACCAATTCAGAAAAATATAAGTTCAGATACGTATACTGATTACAACTTTCCAAAAGTCAAATCTTTGTTAGTTTCTGTCCGATTTGTTTCCTATTTAATTGTCTGCTTCCCTGATATTTCTGCTTTCTATGAAAGTTCTATTCAGGGACATTACAATAAGGACGCCCTCTTGCGCTTCAAATTATTTCAACGACGAAACTAAATATGTCAGATTGACATGAAAATTATAAACCTTGTGACCCCCACCGTGAGATCAAATTTGCTTCTCTTTGTAAATTGCCTAAATGTGGGATTTTACCGCTCCGCTGAAGTAATACCCGGTGTAATTAATTCAGGCACTGCTTGCTATTGATGGAAGAGAAAAAAAGAATCGAATGAAATAAAGTCAATTGTCTGGCTTGTGGTCTGAACTTTAACCTAGGAGAGCTTTTGTGGACGAATCGAAAAACATGAAAAGAAGAAATATTTTCATCGTTATGCATGAACACTAGAAAGACATCAGTGACGTATCGAGGGGCCGGGGTGCTATACAGTGATATATTCATCACAGCATTCCATAGCACGCTTTACGGAGCACCATTGTATTAAACATGGCATGTACAAATCCATTTGAGCCAGATTTTGGGGGAAAAAGCCCTGCAAATGTTAAAATCACATGCAAGTAATACCTTAATGAAATGTAAACTATAAAACTCCATGAGTGATAGTTCTCATACGTTTCTTATTAATGGAATTCATTTTAATGAATAAAGATTTCTGCATTTTTCAAAAATGGAACTTTTTCAGAAGAGCAAGGCATTCTATCGGAATATAATTTTTCCTCTTGGATGTTCATATGCATACGGTTAATTAGGACATTCCTATCTTTATAACTTGTCCCTTTGTATGAAAGCGAAACAAAATAAGAAAAACAGAACGGCGAAAGTTACAATCAATTAGCTAAACAATAGGAGAGTAATAAATGTTTGAAATATGAGATCAGTGTAGCTATGCGATTCTCAAATTGGCAATGTTGTCAGTGGATTAACAATACTCCCGTTAGTCGGGTACACAAATATCATTAATTTCTCTTTTGTTCTGATTGTCGTCTCCCTTTGGTCACTACTCAATATATACGCCTCTTATAGATCGTATATTATGATAGGTCCTCTTAAGGGAAAAAGACTATCTCGAGTCATACATTTTGAGAGATGAATATATATTTCAGTAATTTTGTGTTTTTGAATAACTGAGAAAGTTGTCTGGCATTGCATTGTAACAGAGACGTTACCGATTCAGAAAATTTAAAGTTCAGATACGTGTACTGATTACAACTTTCCGAAAGTCAAATATTTTGTTAGTTTTTGTCCGATTTTATTCAAACTTTTACTTGTCTGCTTCCCTGATTTTTCTGCTTTCTATGAAAGTTCTTTACTATGAAGGTTGGATTTCCATTCATGGACAATACCCTAAGGACGCTCTCTTGCGCTTAAAACTAATTTAATGACGACACTAAATATGTCAGATTGACATGAAAATTATAAACCTTGTGACCCCCCCCCCCCCCCCCCCCCCCCCCCGGCCACCTTGAGATCAAATTTGCTTTATCTTTGTAAATTGCCTAAATGTTGGATTTTACCGCTTCGCTGAAGTAATACCAGGTATAATCAATTCAGGCACTACTTGCTATTGATGGAAGAGAAGACAAAAATCGAATGAAATAAAGTCAATTGTCTGGCTGGTAGTCTGAACTTCAACCTAGGAGAGCTTTTGTGGACGAATTGAAAAGCATGTAAAGAAAAATATTTGTATCGTTATGCATGAACACTGGAAAGACATCAGTGACGTATCGAGGGGCCGGGGTGCTTTCAAATGATATATTTATCACAGCCATCCATAACACGCTTTACTGAGCACCATTGTTTTGAAAATGGCATGTACAAATCCATTTGAGCCTGTTTTGGGGGAAAAGGCTACGCAAATGTTAAAATCACATGCAAGTAATACCTTAATAGAATGAAAACTCTAAAACCCAATGAGTGATAGTTCTCATACGTTTCTTTAGATAATGATGGAATTTATTGTTATGAATAAAGAGGTCTGTATTTTTCAAAAATAGAACTTTTTTAGAAGAGCAAGGCCTTCTATCGGAATATAATTTCCCCCTCGGATGTTCATATGCATATGGTTAATTAGGGCATTCCTATCTTTGTAACTAGTCCATTTGTATGAAAGTGAAATAAAATAAGAAAAACAGAATGGCGACATTTAGAAATCGATCAGCTTAATAATAGGAGAGTTATGAATGTTTGAAATATGAGATCAGTGTAGCTATGCGATTCTCAAATAGGCAATGTTGTCAGTGGAATAACAATACTCCCGTTAGTCGGGTACACAAATATCATTAATTTCTCTTTTGTTCTGATTGTCGTCTCCCTTTGGTCACTACTCAATATATACGCCTCTTATAGATCGTATATTATGATAGGTCCTCTCAAAGAAAAAAGACCATTCCGAGTCATACATTTTGAGAGATGAATCTATATTTCGGTAATTTTGTGTTTTAGAATAAATGAGAGAGTTGTCTGGCATTGCATTGTAACAGAGACATTACCGATTCAGAAAATGTTAGTTCAGATACGTATATTGCTTACAACTTTCCAAAAGTCAAATGTTTTGTAAGTTTTTGTCCGATTTATTCAAATATTTACTTGTCTGCTTCCCTGATTTTTCTGCTTTCTATGAAAGTTCTTTACTATGAAAGTTGGATTTTTTTTCATGGACAAAACAGTAGGGACGCCCTCTTGCGCTTAAAAGTAATTTAATGACGACACCAAATATGTCAGATTGACATGAAAATTAATAACCTTGTGACCCCCCCCCCCCCCCCCCCGGCCACCGTGAGATCGAATTTTCTTTCTCTTTGTAAATTGCCCAAATGTGGGATTGTACAGCTCCGCTGAAGTAATACCAGGTGTAAGCAATTCAGGCACTACTTGCTTTTGATGGAAGAGAAGACAAAAATCGAATGAAATAAAGTCAGTTTTCTGGCTTGTAGTCTGAACTTTAACCTAGGAGAGCTTTTGGGGACGAATTGAAAAGCATGTAAAGAAAAATATTTTTATCGTTATGCATGAACACTGGAAAGACATCAGTGACGTATCTAGGGGCCGGGGTGCTTTCATATGATATATTTTTCACAGCCATCCATAACACGCTTTACTGCGCACCATTGCATGGCATGTACAAATCCATTTGAGCCAGATTTTGCGGTAAAAAGCCCTAAAAATGTATTGATTCCATGCAAGTATTACCTGTATAAAATGAAAACTATAAAACGCAATGAAAAGTTCGTTTCACGCGTTTCTTTAAATAATGAGGGCATTAATTGTTATGAATTGACATTTCTGTATTTTTCAGAAGAGCAAGGCATACAGTCAGGTGAATGTTCAGCAAGGACCGTATATATTTTGATAAAGGGGAAAGGTATATTTCAATGGGCACATGTAGGCACAACATGAACTATCGGAATATCTTTCTTTGTATTCTCGGTTGGGCACCCTTTTCAATAACAAAAGGGACACATTGTCATTGTTCTAATTGGTTTTGGTGAAAACTATGGATGTATGCCACTGTCCTCCTAGTCCAGAGTCTGGCCTATTTAATTTTGATCTCCACCGCACCATGGCTACCTCCCCCGACTTACTTGATACCTGCCGGAGATGGCGTGATCATTAAATTAGGACGCCCGCTGTGTTCTCAGGCTGGGCTGGCGAGCATTATTCTTAGTAGGTCCATACTTGAATCAAGTGTGTAGGGAATATAGAGAACCGGCCAGATTCTGGACAACTGCCATTCCGGAAATGGGTATTGCTTATTTAACATGGATATCGTCACACAATGTAAATCTAGCATGTTCGTATGAGATACCAACTTTTTACTTTTTTACCCAAATCTGGCTATAAAACAAATCTTGACATTCTATTTTCAAATGTTGCTTAAAGAAACGGGTATAATTATAAAGGACAATAATTATGATTGAAAGATAGACAGATTGAGAACATCAGTCTTTGTCATAATCGACTCACAACAGATACTTTTACAATGCTTTTTATCAAAATTATCATTTTTTTTCCACACCATATCAAACCTTGACTCCCATGAAATGATGTAAATAATAATGTACGCTTTAGGATAACTGTTATGGAAACGGTCTCACTGCTATCCTAACTACATGTAAACACTCAGTCTCTCTCCATGTATGCTCTCTAATTGTGTACATGGCTCTAGTCTCCCTCGATCATCAACCACACAAGACTATCGGTGATTATAACAGGTAAAAGAAGATATGAATCGATTGATTTCAGTTATATCATTAACTTTTATTGTAGGTAGAAAGGTAGCTCAATCTTTGAAGTTGATAATGTTACAGCAAATCGTGCTCTTTGGTCCTTGCCTTAAATTAGACATTCAAAGAAAATCACAAATATTGCCAATAATGTATCACTAGAAACTAGAAAGCTTACAGATGACAATCGTATACAGTTTTAGGTTTAATGCCTATAGGACAATACAAAGTTAACACAAATAAGAGAGATTCCTCTAAAGTACTGGTAAATTTAGCAATGCTTTAATTATTTCACATCAGACGCAAATCATGTGTAATTACTTTTTATTAAACTCAAACCTTTTAGAACAGTATATGTATAAACTATTTACAAGAGAATAATTGTTAAATGCTTTCTTTAAAAAATGACAATTTGTTTTCACAGCATATCTTCACTTCGGTGAAATGATTTATTTGATCATGTGTTTCTTAGGAATTCATACATTACGATGTATAACATTGTGAATAGGATATGAATAAGAATTTACACCTTGTAAGTATACAAACAGAACTAACCCACCATATGTTTATTAGACTGATAAGTAGAAAGATAAAGGTACTTATTTATAATTTCTACACCTGAAGAAAAATATAGGAATACACAAAATAAAACACACTTTAACAACACTGCAATACCAATTATGAGTAAGTGGTTTCACCCTTTACAGTTTAGAACAATCTATTTACATTCTGAAGAAAACAACTACAATGATATGTAAAAATAACTAACTGATGATCATTTGTTTTGTCGGATATGCACAGAAAGGAAATAAGACTGTGAAATTATGAAATATAAACTCACAACCTGTTTGTAAATAAATGGGTAATCAGAAATATACCAGGATTACACGTTCTTGTATGATTATCGATTGAATGGAAGATACCGAAAAAAAAGAAAAAAATTAAACCACGTTTTAAAGGCCAAATACATGTTATAGGTTTGATAAAAACTGACCTATTTACTTTCTCTGCCATTCTAGAACAGTTCATGTACAATTCTGTTACAAAAGAGCAATTTTACAATAATTTACAAATAAAAATTATCATTTGTTTTAAACGTTGCTAGGTACATGTAGGCCCTTCTATATCATTAGGAAATCTACACGTACTAATAACGTGATATGAATAACTATAGTATTGCTAGAAAATGAACCATCGCTACTACTGTTCAACTGCTGATGTGATTTTATTAAACAAGGTGTCAACAAAAGAGAAAATGACAGACTGCAACTTGTGCATAACCGACTAAATGTATAATTACGTTGTGATTGCATCAATATTTAATACGATAGCAACTACCTACGAACAATCAACCCAAGGCAATTACAATAGCCTTGTGCGTCACCTATTGAAATGTACGAACATGACAATGAAGTATTAAGTAAATATGATTTCCATGGGACATACAATGGGGCATTGAAATTGCCTTTGAATTGAATTTTCTAAAATAGTTGCGGTCGTGTTGTTTATAAAATTGAATCTGGGTTTCCTTGTTGGGACTCACGCTGTATATATGTGATTGGTTATACAGTGCGTCCCAGAAAAAACGAAACCGAGAATTATCGATGTTTTATCATAACTTAATCACAATTATAATTGATAAATGACCCATATTTGGAAAGCTTAGATCCTCCTCTTTCATTTGATGCAACTCATAGGATCTAAGCTTTCCAAATATGTGTCATTTTTCAATTATAATTGTGATTTAATAAGTTATGATAAAACATTGATAATTCTCGGTTTCGTTTTTTTCTGGGACGCACTGTACATAGAAAAATGACATTATGAAATTGTGATTTGTTGATATGGAATAAACACAACTCTGGTTTGTCATAACATTAATCTGTACACAAATATAGGCCTACGTGTAAAGAAAATATATACAATGTAATAACTGAAGTAAAAGCGTAAGAAAGGAAAACAATCTTTAAAACTGAAATAATAACATTTAGAACCAAATGATAATATCACTGAAAGTAACATAATTATCTTCTTTATATACCATTTTAGAATAGTCTACATTGACTATGTATAACTCAGTCACAAGATAAGACATTTAAAATACTATGTTAATAAGGCAATATATTGATCATTTGCTTTCACAGTCAATATATTCTGATTTCCAAATATGTCTACATGTAAATGTGGTTAGGTAAGCCCTATTGACAGTTGCAAATCTGGTGCAATCCCAACTAGGCGTGTTTATACAATGTAGATAATCAACATAGAAGCAGTCTTAGAACACTCTTTTTTAACTTAAGTATACATTCTGATTAAATATTATCACACTCTCTCAAATCAGTATGGTCTATGTACAATTCGGTCATAAGAAAATTACTTTAAAAATATTTTGTGAACGATACTAAATTTATGAAAATAATTATGTACAGGTTAGTAAAGTATGAAAACAAATCATATTCCTATTCAGAAATCGCATACAGCTAACATTTGTAAGATACATGTACATAGCAATGGAAATCAATAATGGATATGAGATAATGGATGAGTACTAGACGAAACAAGATTGCAACTACTTTTGAAAATTAACTTATTTGTATGTTTAAACAAAAAACTACGTTCAATAACGTAATGCAGAATAATTGTATATTACATTAACAAGTATAATTTCAGATAATAACAAATTACTTTTAAACACATGAGAAAACACACATATGTGAAACTTAATTTTACAATTACCAGTATCTGTAAACGCAGGAGACCGCCAACTTGAGACAATTTCAATATCCTCGTCCATCACCTCTAGAAACTGGAAAGGGTTAATCAGATCAGTATTGTCCACAAGTACTCGATATCTGTCTTGATGACAACCTGTGCATTCCTACACTTGACCAGGTCACCTCCTGACACTCTACCCTTATGGCTGTGTATGTACATGTATAGGCTGCTTATTTGGCAGATAGGTAACCTTAACCCAATGGAGTAGTAAGATACCCACACACTTGCGCACTCAAAACTATTATTTATTCCCATTTCAGGCAGAGTCATTACTTATAACATTTTTCTGTAGGCTAAAATGCTTTAATTCGTTTACACATGTAATTTCTCTCTTTCAACTTTCCTACTTATTCATTTTCAGTTAACCAATTTGTTCCTATTTCAATATAAACCAAATATTAAACTAGCATACGTCAGACTTTGAACCAATTGTTGTTTCAACTTGGCATGTTCATCCAATTCAATTCATTAAAGCAGAAATTAAAGCTGATAGTGTGCGGTATCATTCATTACAAATCTCACATCACTACACTTTGCATCTATATATCGAATAGATATGATGTAATGAAAATACTTTGAAACATTTCAATGTAATTGGTCAGTATTTGGTAACTTTAAATATTAACTTTGTAAAAGTACCATGATTATTACACATAAACTACGAAAGGAATGCAACAATCTTAACTATCACACTTCTTGTTGGTTCATTCCATCAAGCATTATTTTCCACCTTGGAAAATATAAAATCATGTTGTGGTAAATTCAAAAGATGTTTGTGTCTTTCACATAGATAATTGTTATAGAAGTATATATCTCCATTTCACGTATTAAGTTTCATAGCAGTACTTTAATATAAAGGCATGATCATTCATGGAAGAAGTTTTATCATAGAATTAAGACAAAGAAAGTGATATACGTGTCACTTTCAAATAATAATAATCATTGTACTGCTTCATACATTCATATCAATTCAAACACACATATTTTATTTGAAATCAAAGTACTTATAGACTTTTGAAAATATATTCTAGAAACTCAAGCTAAAAAAAGATAACGCATGTTACACATCTTTGCTGAATTCCTGATTACGGTCATATCTCATTTACCACCATTTATATTCTATGTTCAATTTCTGTTACTGAAAGACACTGACAAATAAAAAAGATTCTATAAACTGTACAATGGTAAGTTTAAGGAATTCTCTTCTATTGCAAAATACAAAATTCCCTAGAAGAATATTAATTGTCTACCTTGTAAGTGCCCTGATGAATAAAGTGAAATAAAAACAAACAAAAACAACAACATAATACATCACATCTTTATAACATACACATCTTATATCGGTTCCGTAAGCTACGCAACTTATCAGCTTTCGTGTAACACCTTTCTTTAGACCTAACTTGTAATGCATGATTCACTTATAGGTAACAGTATTCTATTGTGAAACAAAACGTTTTCTGAAAATGTTAATGGGAACGAAATTGGAAATTCATATTAATTATAGCAATTTTCCCCAACGATTTCATATTCCATTCACGTTCTCTTAATCGATTCCCATGTGAGGAAAAATAGAAAATGACACGATTTTACCATCCAAATAATACATGTATATGAAAAAAGGTCATTACTCCACATTCTTTTGCAATTTGATCAAGTATTTTTCATAAGTCCTTGTGATTTGTCATGATTACAACCTTCACATTCCTGCACTTGACCTGGACCCCTCCCAACACTTCATCCTTTGAATCAAGGTTACTTGGGGGCGAATATCTTTTCCTGAATTATGTATTTTGTAAGATACGCCTTCCAGGATTTAAATGTTGTTCAGACTGTATAATGTATAATGTATATGGATATGAATATCAACATACTAATAACCTTGTTTATGCCCAGGGTAGCCTCATCAGCATCGATTATGTTCTTCCTGAGAGCCCTGCAATTATATTTTCCCAGCTGCAAATGGTACGTACCCACTTACACCTGGGTAGAGTGTGGCAAATGTGGATTAATGTCTTAAGATTTGAACCCCCAAACCTTAAATAAAGTTAAAGAACCACTATACCACGACACCTTCATTTATGAGATCAGGTACTTCACCACTCTATATAAATGCAATGGAATGTCACCAATACTTGAAGGAAACATTATTAAAGTGATAAACTCGATATACCTGCCACCTTGAGTGGTTATCAATGCGGCTTCTCTGAAAAACAAGGGCGAAACTAAAGGAGTTCTCTAGCTGACCTGCATTACAATGTCCAATGGATGTGAAGTTTAGCTGATTCCTGCGGCTTCTTTGACATCCCCTGCAAGATCTCTCCTATCACAGCTACTCAAGGCCTTGCAAAGCTCCTCCACCATCTTCCTCTTATCCGAACATGACGATCGGTTCTTCCACAGCTGTAGCATAGCGACTCTGCGATCCACTGCTGTTAGTTTGTCCTCTGTGATGTGGTCAATAGCTGCTTGGTTTAACCCTAGTCTGATTCCAAGTTGAGTCCATTCTGATCCTATCTGCTCTGCAAGATCGCTGAAGTAAAGGTCGCATAGAACGCTGCTTTCATTGCAAGCTGTAAGATAAGGATAACAAATCAGTTGTGAACTGTGAAGTTTATACTAACAATAAAAACAGAATGACTGTGTCCCAAGCAAAAGGATCCATTCAGGACAAATTATGTGTCAATTTCAAGAGGGATACCTTATGCTGCAAAACCTAGTTAGAAGCTCAAGAGAAACTTTATCAGTTGAAAGATACTTGACAAAAATTGAAACTCCCACTTTAGTATTTATACAGAGATGTACCTGTTGGTGTGCATACCTGACATATCACCACAAGGTTGGGCTATCAACTTTTATACTTATGATAATTCATTTCTTATTACCCTTTTGAGATGATGGGAACAGATTCTTTTTAATAGAAAAGCGGTAGCATAAGAGTAAGTATTCGTAATTGAATAATATTTGCCATTAAAACTAATAAAGCATCAACAACAACTGCCCCTAACAAATCTGATGTCCCTTCCTTTTGCTTGTCAGAATCTTTTTGGAGTAGAACGCTTCTCTTTAAAAATAAAATCTGGATCCACCCCTGGATAGTACCATTTTTTTTTAAATCTGGGTCATAAAAAATGTCATCAATATCAAGTAACAATTAACTGTAATGGGCTACTGGAATTGTGGCATTATATTGGATGGGATATAATTTGTTGTATCATTTTTCGCATTTGTTAATGATAACGAGTTTTATAAAAAAAAGTGACAGCCGACACGAATCATTTCTTGCCTTCCATTTTTATTCTACAACTCAACTCGCTGCTTAACACTTGGAGCAATTTAACAAAAGTGTGGTGTCTTTGAAATAACAACACAATACCATTATGTATGCAGAGTATTATCCATTCTTTGACAGTGTGTATGCAATTCCACTCCTGACACCAAATAGAATAACAGTGAGCCCCATCTTGATTGACACAATACATGATATTCTATATTGTATACCTTATACATAGATTGTCATTCACTGATTGGTCAAAACTATATCACATGTCAAAGAGCATTTCGATCTATCAAATATCATTACGTCAGAGGGTTTGATAGCTACTATCAAACCCTGGGATAGGACCCTTAACCCCTCCCGCGACTTAGTTGCGCACACAATATTTTTGAGCGCGTAGGAATTCAATACTCTTGCCTTTAATTTTGACTTGATGTTGGATTTTTCTTATTCTGGTGAGTGAATTCCTCTTGATCTCGTTTCCTGTTTTTTAGAGCTTGATCTAGAAATACAGCTAGAACTAATCATGAATCAATAAAAAGGATGAGGTATATAAAACAAATATGGACTGCTTTGTAATCGGATGATGGTGGGAACTACCACTCCCTCGGTGGTGTGAACACCACCTTGGGAGTGATAGTTCCACCATCATCCTCATGAGCAGTCAATATTTGTATACTAACTTATATAGAATGGTAAGATAGTTGTGAGCTTATTGAATAGATTCAAACTAAGAACATTAAATCCTACTCCTTACAATATAACTATAGTAAAAAAAAATGATGAGAATGAGAGGATGAAGTGACTGCATACTTACTTGATCTTCTAGGCATCACTGGATTCTTGTTCCCTGGCTCCACCCCTTCCTCACTAATACCTGCATCACAATACATGAAGAAATCAATTCAAATTGAAAAGAGTTGAGCTCTAGTGAATAAATCAGAGGGCTGTAGATTACAAGGTATTGGGTTGAAATCCCTGCCACAGCAATGCTCTCCACTGGCAATAATATAAATGCACATGTTCGGGTTCGTGAGTTTCTTTTACAATCTAAAGATGTTTGGAAATATCAAGTTATTGAATTTGTTGTTCATTTACGTACAATTAGCGTGTATCTAATCCCACTCCTTACACCACATAGAATAACAGTAATCTCCTTCTGAATTGACACAAGACATAATATTATATATTAACTTATATAGGATGGTATGACATTTGTGAGCTTATAGAATAGACACTCCAGATTCAAACTAAGCAATCTGTATAGACATACCAAACTTTGACTTAATTGGAGCCGTACGGATCTTATGTTCTCCACACTTGAGTGACTTTCTCTTGAAGCAGTCTTGAAGCAGTTTCATCTGACTGCACTTCGGTCTCGGGCACAGAAAGTGGACATCATACTCGATCCTCCTAGACCAGTGCAGAATAAGGTCATCAAGGGTTCTCCTTACAAAGTCCATCACCTGCCATAAACACACAAACATCACCAAGATAGATATGTTATTTCATTTTGTGTGTGGCTAATTAAAGCTTAATTAATGTGGATTCAAATTCACATATCATAATAGACAGATCTTCGATGAAAATGTCATACATATAAAGGTGTCGTAGTCGAGTGGTTTAAGCACTTGATCTGAAATGCAAAGGTCATGGGTTTCGATCCCCAAAACGGTACTAATGTCCTTTGGCAAGGCATTAATCTACACTTGCCACTCAATACCCAGGAGTGAAATGGGAACCTGGTAGGATGACGAAAGCATTTGTGTTGGTAATTGCCTAGTTTACATTTGGCCTGCGATTAGTCTATGAAGCCCATATTATGGCTGTATCCCTTTTTCCGAGGCAGGAGGCAGCCGTGAGGTTTTCGTACGAATACACGGGTTCCGCAGCCTCTACGATTTTGTTTCGTAGGAAGTTATACAAATTTGAAGGAAAAAAATAGTAAGCCCGTAGCTCGTAGATGATGTGAACACAAACATCTTATCCCGTAGCTTCCAGTTACGATGCCCACAAATTCGCTCGACAAATCGGAGACCAAATTATCGTACGGCGCCCGGGGCAAATGTAAACTAATGCCTGGATTACATTTGCCCCGAGACATACGATAAATTGGTCTACGATTTTTCGTGCGATTTTTGGGGGGCATCGTAGGAGGCTAGGGGCTACGATGTTTGTGTTAATATTATCTACGAGCATCGTGCCATTCCTTGCTTTGGCCCTCAGTGGCAAGCGGGGCAAATCCGTACAGAGGCTGCTTGAGATTGTATGGAAATCGTGCAATTTCAGTGCAGTCTCCGCAGCCTTCGAAAAATCGGAGACCAAATTATCGTCCGGCGCCTTGGGCAAATGTAAACTAATGCCTGGTCTAAATTGGTCTACGATTTTTCGTGCGATTTTTGGGGGGCATCGTAGGGGGCTAGGGGCTACGATGTTTGTGTTAATATTATCTACGAGCATCGTGCCATTTCTTGCATTGGCCCTCGGTGGCAAGCGGGGCAAATCCGTACAGAGGCTGCTTGGAGATTGTATGGAAATCGTGCAATTTCAGTGCAGTATCCATGCAGTCTCCGCAGCCTCCGCATGGAAATCATACGGAGCACGTGCAGCTTCATTGCAGAGGTTGCGCGAAGAAGGCGTGATGACCGTGCAGCCGCCGTGCTGTTTTTGAGCGTTTTTTGCCCCCATGTTCACCGAAAAGTCATGCGTTTGCTGCACGATCAGCGCGAGGCCTCCGCACGATGTCCGTGCGGGGATTGTGCAATGCCACCTACCACATGTCTACGGCTACGGGCTTACGATTTTCAATTTTTTTTTAACTTTTCGAGAAACAAAATCTTAGAGGCCGCAGAGCCCGTGAATTCGTACAAATATTTCACAGCCGCCTACTGCCTCCGCACGGAGGCCTTACGGAAAAGGGGATACGGGCCATTTGCGGGCTCCGTAGACTAATCGCAGGTCAAATGTAATCCAGGCATAACCATTAGTCAAACTATTTGTTTGCGGTCCTAACCGATTCTACTTATGCAGAGTTATTTGTATTTACTTCTTTCTATTATATCTATGACACAGTTTCAATTATATGGTTCAGAGACCCTTTTCATATGTGTACTGGCAGACTACAACCAGCTACAAGTTTTCTAATCGCCAAAACAAAATGAACGTCGCATCGTACATGTCAGAGAAATTATATGCGCCTCAATCTCTGTTCATTCCTATTTGTACTAATTGAAACCATCCTGTTGAGCTACCTACCTCTTTGACAGCACTTGGGGATGGTGGGTGATGAATATCCCCATCATCATCAGAATCAGCACCCGCTCCTTGGAATACAGTGACCTATGTTTAGCAATTTTTTTTCAAGGGAAACAGATTTATGACTTAATTATATGATGGTGTGTAATTGTGTACAGGTTCCCTAAATGTTGAAAGGGTTATTTATAAATTATTAATATGTTTTATATTCTGTGTTCGTTTTACCTTCATGCTAAATAGTAGCCTAAGTTTTGAAGGTTACACAATGTAATTCTGTCAAAAGAATAAGAGCCCTGAAGAGCTCTTGGTTCTTTAAGTATCGACAGTACGATTCGATCGTCTTCAGGAGAATGACTATAACATTGCTCGTTGGAGGCTATTCATTGCCTATGAAGGGATCCGATGCGAGGTCTCAAAAACTTGACATACAATTCAGTTTCTCCACCATAAAAAACGTATCACTGACACTTGACTCAGACCTTGATAGTTGCTTCATGAGGGGGTAACATCTCTATTAAGGCATGATGCTCCTCATCAACCATTAGACTGATGTGACGATAGAAAAGATTGACTGGTTCTCCATCAATTTCAACCATCCATCTGACTGCTCTCGTCATCAACCGATGAAACAGCCCATCTGTGGAAATGGAAAACAAGTGAGATGACCAACATT
Organism: Strongylocentrotus droebachiensis; assembly: GCA_035222895.1. Lineage (NCBI taxonomy): Eukaryota > Metazoa > Echinodermata > Echinoidea > Camarodonta > Strongylocentrotidae > Strongylocentrotus > Strongylocentrotus droebachiensis. The sequence goes on along the minus strand of JAVYIG010004148.1, from coordinate 87,534 downwards.
TGATAGCTAGTGATGTTTTGAAAGTCAGCTCAACAAATATATGTTAGCTGCAAAGATACTTCAAGACAATTATATATTTCTGAGAAACAAAACATGAGTTTCTAACAAGATGGGTTAAACTCCGACTATCTACGAATTCATAACTATGCTTAGTACACCTGGCCGCCCAGACACGTCCTTTGGCAAGACATTAATCTACATTTGCCACTCTCCACCCAGGTTTTAATTGGGTACCGGTAGGAAGACATTCCTTGAATTGCTGGGAGCCACCTACAATAAGTAGCCCAAAAGGGCTTTGGTAATATTGGTGCACCTTGCGTGGTGGATATATGAACTCTGAAATTATTCAATATTGATATTATCATTAAAGCAATAAAAAAAGAATAGTGTAGACTTATCTGATACAAACAAATTGTAAATAGTCTGTAGATTACCAGCTTTCTACTCAAGTTTGAAGCCAATCCTAACAAGTTTCACATTTATATGTGAGATAGAGTTCTAGGACAACTACCCCCTGGACATCCATCCCCAGTCAACTACCCTTTTAGGACAACTACCCCCTAGGACAACTACCCACTAGGGCAACCATCCTCTAGGACGACTACTCTCAGGAGAACTTCCCCCAGACAACTACCCCAGACAACTACCCCAGACAACTACCTCCTAGGGCAACTATATATGACAACTACCCCCGGACAACCACCTCCCGGACAACTACCCCCGGACAACTACCCCAACCAACTACCCCTACGACAACCATCCTCTATGACAACTACTCCCTGAAAACTATCCTAGGGGGTAGTAGTCTGGGGGTAGTTGTCCGGGAAGTAGTTGTCCTAGAGGGTGGTTGCCCTAGTGGGTAGTTGTCCTCTCAAAAAAAGAGCAGGTGGCCACTGTAAACAGGTGATTTTTCTAGATACACAAATATCTCACGAGGGAGACAAAATGCATGGCCATTCTAGACAGGTGGCATTTAAAGAAAGGTGGCCACTTAGACAACTTTGACTTTATACAAACCTTGTTCCAATCTAATTGCAATATAATCCAATGACTTTGAAGCAAGAAGGGCATTAACTCTACGACACATTTTATGTGTTTATATAGCCTACCTGTCTCTAGAAATCTAGCCATCTGATTGGTCGAAATAGGAGTACTGATTTTAGCCATTCCCGTTAATAAACGAATAATACCAGTACCGGTTAATAGTTCATGAGTGAGATTTCCGCAAGATTCCGGGTACCGGGGAAATAGTAAAATTTTGCTGCGATCCCCATTGGTTTACGTGTTAAAACTTTGTTTGTGTGAACGCGGATTCCATACAGTGCTTTTTTTCTGCGATTCCCAAATGATTGTAACATTCAGTCATCTTTCTAGCGAAGAATAACAGACAGTATCTCAGATTTTCCGTGATGTTTTAACCAATCTTTACTCAAGAAAAGGATAAGGTAAGAATTCTTGGTAGATTTGTTGTGTCAATTCGGTATATAAAAGACATATCGACTGCTTTAATATTCGAGGACTGGCTGTTGGCTCTCGGGGACGTTGCATCCTCCCTGACCCATGGGCGCGCCGCGTACCCTGGCGCACCTCGGGTTCATCCATAGTGATCTGTCAGTTTATGACAGCTTCAGTGACCCAATTAGAATTCTACTTCAAATTTCTCTCTTAAGTACCTCGGTCTTGAGCATTTTATATCATTTTGCTCCACATTCTGTGATTCAATCATCTAGAAAGTCTTTGCGAGGTCTTCCTCTCTTCTTCTTTCCATGTAGACGACCTTCTATGACTCTGATCATCAAGCCATCATCATGCCGCAATATGTGTCCAAGCCATTTCTTCTGTCTCACTCTGATAGTTTGAAGCAGCGGCGCTTTTTTGAGCTCGATTGAACACCTCTTCATTCGAAACGCTGTCCCTCCAAGTCGATAATCTATACAATACCCAGGCGCGCCGGAAGCAGTTTGGGACTGGGGGGGGGGGGGGCAAACATTCAAGGGAGCTCACATTCCAGGGGCAGTGACGTAATGAGAAAAAAAGTTCAGAAGGGGGGGGGGGCAGACGAAAAATCTACATCACCACGTCTTACACGTTACATGCAGGTCCCGCGGAACGTTTTTCAAAGTGGAGTATTATCGATCAGGTAGAGCGTAAATTGGCGTGGGGTCCAGGGCATGAGCCTCGGCAGGGGGTCAAGGGGCTGAGCCCCCGGAAGCTCAGGGGTTTTAGGTATTTAATTACGGTTAGATGAGCATCCAGGGGCCCTCTGTAAGGCAATTGACGTGTTCCAAGGGGGGGGGGTAGAGCCCCCAGACGCTCAGAGGTTTTAATATTTAACTACAGTCAGATGAGCATCCAGGGGCCGTCTTAGGGCCCTTGGTGTGGTCCAGGGGGCAGAGCCCCCGGAAGCTCAGGGGTTTTAGGTATTTAATTACTGTCAGATGAGCATCCAGGGGCCCGCCTTAGGGCCCTTGGTGGGGTCCAGGGGGCAGAGCCCCCGGAAGCTCAGGGGTTTTAGTTATTCAATTACGGTCAGATGAGCATCCAGGGGCCCGCCTTAGAGCCCTTGTTGGGGTCCAGGGGGCAGAGCCCCTGGAAGCTCGGGTTTTTTAGGTATTTAATTACGGTCAGATGAGCATCCAGGGGCCCGCCTTAGGTCCCTTGGTGGGGACCGGGGGCGGAGCCCCCGTAAGCTCTGGGGTTTTAAGCATTTAATTACGGTCAGATGAGCATTTTTTATACCTTATTTGTGACATTGGCAGGTCACTTATTTTATTCTCCGTCTTTCTTTCTTTTTCTCTTCAACATACTTTTTTCAAAAAGGAGGGGGGGGGGGGGCTCGAGACAAGCCACTTTGCAGACCATGACATAAAGGCTTCTAAATTAGCGTTTTTCGCCTGAATGTAATTTTGGAATTTCTTATTTTCCAACAAACGCATAAAAAGGTATGACTTACAAAAAAAATGGAGAAAAAATGCCGGAAAATCATGTCACAACATCAACATTTGTAAATCACTTGTTTAGAAAAAGAAATACATCAATACCCCCCCCCCCCCCCATCAGTACGCCAGCGTTCAGGGGCTCATGTCTTCTTACCCCTATAACAAAAAAACGGACACGCTTTCCCATTCTCGCACAATATGTTCACGATATGCGCGTATCGCTATTATAGAGACCTCCATTGATAAATTCCGTATAGGTGGCATGCGCAATGTTTATGAAATTTAATTCCTGTGAACTTTCCTTTTCTTTGAATGGAATTGTATATGTGATTTAATTCAGGTTTTTATTATTGTTACGTTCTTTTGGATTAAAAAAATACAAACCATGTTTACTCCCTTACTGTTTTTTTATTTTTGGAGGGGGGGGGGGCGTTTTGGGGGGGGCAAAAATGCGTTTTGCCCCCCCACTTTTTTGACTGGGGGGGCAACTGCCCCCCCTGCCCCCCCCCCCCCCACTTCCGGCGCCTATGACAATACCCTTCTGGCTTTAAACATATGATGAATTCATCCTCACCTGGTAAGAAGCCCCTGAAGTCCACATAAAAGTCTGTAGATGATTTGATCTGCGCAATCTCTTCTGGGGAGCAATGAGGTGTCAGTCTGGAAGGAACGTAGTAGCGCTTCTTCACTACCGTCTCTGTTTCATTTGATGCCTAACATAATATACAAAATATATCCAAAAACTTAAACTATGAATACAAAACAAATTATGCCAAGATAGTAAAAGAATACATTCCGAGAAATCCATGCAAAAAAACAAAGCAATTCATATTCCACTCATCATTTCATTTTACACATCCCACTCCTGCCACTAAATGGCGGAAAGTTTCACAACAACGTCAACCCATTGAGCAACCCATTGGTACCATTTTTTCAAGCTTTCAAAACTCTACTTAGTACCTACATTTCACAGCACAAAAAAAAAATTGAACGGAACATGCAAAGACAGATATATATTTAAAAATTTGGACATTATCAACCCATTTTTAACCCTGAGTCAATTTCGGAAGATACCAATATACAAAAGCTTGTATATATTCCTTGTTTTGCTCCTTTATTATCCGTATATTTCTAGTTACAATATTTTGGGGTTAACATAAAACATGATGTTTAGCTCCTGCGATAATTGCTTTGTGGTAATTTCCTACCTAAACCGAATTCCTAACTTCAGCACCGGACAAAACAATAAACCCTTACCCTAACCCTAAATCGAAAACCAAATTGCAACCATAACCCTAACCCTATATTTTTGATAACATAAACCCGGGGCATTGCTGCGGAGCACGGGTCGGAGCACCATTTAGCTGGAGATTCACCTCAGTGTCTACACCATGACGTTGCTTTTGCTGGAGTCGTTCTACAGGAGCCTCACAGATAAGATCAAACTTGGCCATGAGCTTGACTAAGTCCTCCTTCTGCTCCAAGAAACCTTGCCACATATGGTCAATCAACCTATCATCTAAGATACCATCCTTCTGAAGGGTGGTCCAAGCATCAATCACGATCCCGTCCTGGAATTAAAACACAAGTGTACTGTACTTCTAATTTTCTTTCTTTTAACACATAGATACATTGTGTCTGATTCCGACGACGGGGGAAATAAAAAGCTTATACAGACATTGTTCATGTCTTAAGCCCTCATATAAATCCAGAATACTATTTTAAGTGAAGGGGAAGGTTTCTCCTCCTTTCTGCAGAGCCCAGGATGGTATATTGACCTGCTTGAAGACATCCCATAGCCACATGTCCTACGATATCTCGTAGGACAGACTGCATAGGACCTGAATTGTGGTACGCAATTAGTTTTGTTAATTCCCACTTCCCATTCATTTCGTAGATAAACAAATGCTGCAGCTTACCACAGCATACATTGTTGAGGCTGTAAGAGTAAGAGGTTTCTCACCATCTCTGCAGGATCCAGGATGGTTATGACCTGCTTGAAGACATCAATAAGCCACTGAGGATTCAGGATCACCATGTCTCGTAGGAGAGACTGCTGGTCTTCAATGCCTCCGTAGTAGACTACATTACCCAGGTCGTGGTAGAAGGTCAGCATCGTGAGAAGTTCACGCTCTGATTCCATCCCGAATTTCTGCGTCAATTTCTTGGTCTGGGAGAAATACAAAAAATGGCTTCAAAATCACCATATGATTGGTGAAAAACATCCCAAATAGTTTCTATCAAATGAATAAATAGCATAACAGTAACATTATATTTGTATTACACAAGGCATATATAATATAAATATTTATGAAGTATTACTCTTACAGTAGGCAGCATGGAGCTTGATTCTCATGCCAAGATTTTAAAGGCACCACATCGTATTATTAAGACGGGCATAAACTGGGCCATTTACTAAATTGAAAGGGTATCATTGATACCTTTATTTTTACTTATTTCCAATAATCAGGGGAGTTGTAAGTTTGAATAAATAACTTAAGGACTCAACTTAAATTTGCTTGAAAATGAAATACATATAAATAAATTTGTTAGAAAATTCGGTGCATAAAAATGGCAAATTTGAAAAAAAAAAGGGTTTGGATTTAAAGGGATAGTTGAGTTCTGTTTCAGACCGCAAATGCCTTCGAAGTGCATGGCTATTACTCTTATTCTATTCTATGACATTTATAGTACCCTTTTAGAACCTAACATTGCTATGAAGGTAATTTTAGACCCAAAATTTAGCCAATACGATCATACCAATTCAGCTCCACTTTTTTAAAAAACACGGTGACCGTTAATTAATTACTTAATTACAAATAACAATACATGAGCCGGCTCAGTGTGGGTAATATAAGCAACACGAAAATGCCAACAAAAAAGCCAACATCAGCGTTGGCTGAAATACTACGTAAAAGGCGTTATTTCGTTTTTTTCAACGTTTTTTTTAAATTTTTATCAAAATATCTAATATTTGTGGTGGTACACAAGTATTATAAATCGTTTTATTTCAGCCGTCTCTGAACCGATTTTGATGAAACAAAGATGATTTTGTCATTTAAATATTATGTTCTTTTAAAATTTGACACTCGGTTTTTTCATTATCTCACAACAAATAATTTTGTGTAGCGCCCTCTGCAACAGAACTCAACTATCCATTTAAAAACTTGAAGTTCCAATTTGAATTACATGTATATACAATTGCTTACTAATTTTCTTCCACAACAATACATAAATTATTTAACTAAATGGCAAGAATAAACGTTGCAGTCCTACCTGATCTAATGACATGTAATTGAGTTTATCTGCAGCTAGAGCTTCCTCAAATAAGAGCCATCTAAGTGGAATCTCTTCCCCCATATAAGACTCTTTCATCGCTACTTTCTCAATATGTTTCCTCAATTCGACCAGCTACAAAGGAAAGTAAGTATTTTGTATGTATTAATTGTAAAACTTTACAACTCGACATGCTGCTCAGATACTGTCTGTTTCACAAAGTAAACAAATAATTGCATCAGAATAAAAAAATGAAAATACAAAAGCTATATCACCTCATAACAATGGAAACAATACACAGCAGTATTAAACAAATATTTAGAAAAATGTATCGAAAAAGATAAATAGTTATCAAAATAATTAAGGCAATGCCTTTACATATTGGACGATAAATTCAGATGAGCATGTAACGGAATAGGGGGGGGGTGGGGGTAGTGGGCACTAAATTTTTTTGGCCCGGGGGGGGGGGGGCATCCGCCACTGTGTCAGCTCTTTGTGTTTGAAAGAGTATCTCGATATATGCCATAGTTTAAAAAATCGGGACAAAAATAAAGTTGAGTATAAAAGTCCATCACATTTCATCCAAATGACACCAAACTAAGATACAAGGTGTAGATTGTATTTTGTTACAGAACAATCGACTGCATTAGCTTAACCTTTTGAAGTGATATAATATTGCTGAAGTGGTACAAACATTTGGAGCAATTTATGCAGCACTTTGTAACTTCAAGGAAAAGCAACTTTACATTTTGGATTGGCCGGATTTAACTGGATTGGCTAGATAATCAGTAATACTCTTTTTCTACAAGGTTACTATGAAATTGTGATAGTTGGTGAATATTCATGATGTACCTCTTCATCTTTGTCCTCTAAGCTGTTTTCAATGGCATAATACTTAGGGACCACATGGCATTGAAACGGTCTCTCCATGATAGATTCACGTATCTTCCCAAAGGCAGAGCCAATCTAGAAAACAATTAGGGAGTGAAAAGAACAAAAAAATACACATCTCAGTCGTAATATTAAACATGATAATCTATGCAAACAAAGAAATGCCGATGTGACTTATTATTTTTTGATGTCCTCTCCCATTTTTTTGGTAGTGCCAATTTCATGAATGAAAGCAATGAGGCTGTGTAACAATGTATTTGTAATGATTACATCTAGGGTGCACGTATGACTAAACAAAATGGTACATATAAAATGAATATTCGTTATAATTTATTTCCTTTTAATCAAATATTGCTCAAATTTTCACTAATCCATTTCTTTAATAACACCAAAATTATATTAGGATGAACTTTTTAAAATAAATTTTCATTCAGAATAAAGTGTAAATCCACATGTTGCAAAGTTAGTTTATATCTAATAAAGCTGTTCTAATGCCATAGCCCAATTGTACTGCCATACTGACTCCTTACTGAATCCGCATGACCAATGTAATGGCCACAGGTTTTTTTTTAGACAGAAAGAACCGTCTGGCATGGGGAATTGTTTGATAAAACTGGCATTGGTCAACCTGACAACGAATCCTGTTGATAAAAAGTCTCGAACCGAAAGTTAATTTGGGAGCCATAGGAAATATATGAAGACGTAAAGAGTGAAGAAGAGAAAAGTCGTAGCATCTCATATTCATGTCGGTCTGGCCAGATGTTCTCTCAGCGGAACAACTGTCGATATCAGAGACTGAAGTTTTCAGTCTAACTCGGGGTGTGGTACTTTTTGCTCGTTTTTAGGCGTGACAGCCGGTAGTCAGTTATCACCGGGCTAGCTGTCAATAACATCGCTAAAGTTAGGTGTAGGTGTTGAAACCTTTCACTTCGGGTTTTTTCACAGTATATCATTAGCAATTATCTTTTTGTCTTACAAACTGAGTTGTCATTTGGAATATGGTGCGAAACTGTAAACCTTCCGTCAGTGCTGGTCGCAAAAAATTAAAAGCTTCCTGTGGTATTCAAAGTTATTAGTTTATTATCAAGATAATGGATATCATAAACCATTACTTTTTCCTTTTTCTCTTTTGCGTTTCCTTGCACACTGTCTCGATGGGTTCCAACGATGAATATTGGTGGAGATTTCTGAGCGGTTTTAGACGTATCCTTATTCCTGACCGAAGAGGGCGCCACAGCATGGGCGAAGATGGAACACAACCAGAAATTGATGAACTCTAGACATGTCAGTTCTGAAATCGCACCTCCTTTAGCCTGTGTTTTAACAATGTAAAAAATTATATATATGACAAGGCCAATGATAAAAACGCATAGAAACACCATGCTTTGTAATTATTCTAACTGGATAACGCATTCATGTCCCATTCCTCAAATCCAACATAATTTTCATTTGTGTTGTTGTTGAAGGATTTGATTTATTTATCTTCATCAACTCCTAACATAAATAACCGATTACAGCATGATGATCAAATCATATAATGAAAACAACATTATCACATTTATGTTTTCCTTTGTAATATTACCATAAAATAATCATGAAGAAGGATTGCACCACAAACTAAGCTTGAAGGGAGGCAATTCTTTATAAACTTTCATAATCTGATATATGGTATTGAGGAAAAATACTCCATACTATACTAACAGAAATATAAATCATTAAAAGATGAGGGGTGAAATATGAGGTGTATGAGAAGATTTCAGGAGGACGTGGTTAATTAATCATTAAGATAAATAGCAGTACACCTTCATTTTAAATTAATAAAACATTACCAGCTATTATGATTGGTAATCATATTCTCATAAATTGATCGCTTTAATGACATGCCCAAGTGTGGAAGTGATTGGAAGGAAGACTAAGTAAGCCAACGTGTATTTTTTTCGAACTGAGATGGACTTTCAATCTTAGAGATGGAAATTCAACCATTTAATCTCACATCATACTCTCAAAGGGAAAACAAGTCTAATATAACAACAATTTACACATCAATTAATCCCGAAGGAAACAGGTAGTTGATTTTATAATAACAAAGAGTTAAAATGAATAAGAGCTATCATGGTATTTATACTTTTTTTTAAATAATCAGTATAAAATGAAATTAACAAAATACCATTTCATAATACTTGTCTCTGGATTCAGGAGGAACGACTGAATCCAAACTTCTACTGAGATCAAAGACTATCACATAGATGGCTCGCCATGTCAGAAACACCTAAAGGAGAAGGAAATAAAAATGATGCATACGGGTTTAATAACTACCATGCTTTGTTCTCTCTATATGCTCCATTATTTCTATAATTATAGGTACCTCGTGTACTGTTTATATACGGAGACATAGGCGAAGGGGATAAACGGAGACGTAGTAGCTCAGTGGTAGGGCAATGGTCTCGTAACCGAGAGGTCACAGGTTCGAAACCAAGTCGATGCACTAGTGCCCTTGGTAAGGCACTAATCCTCACTAAAAAGTGTCCCACGGAAATGATTTATAGCCACCATGGCGGCTTTAAGCCCCCTGTTTGCTTACTTCTAAGCATACATCTGCTTTCCTTAGCAGTCAGTTAATACAAATAAACTTAACAAAACAATAACAATAAATTAATATAATGAGCACAATTTAGCATTAAGGGCAAAATGTCTCTAAATTGCAATATCTCTATCCAACCCAAGACAAAGCATTAGTTTTCAAAATCACCAAGTCTCTGGATTTAACTGACTGATGCAGATCCTCTGGCTCCATATTAATAACCATTATCATTTTGTGAGTATCTATGCTACAATAAAATACAGATTAACAAACCACTGGCATACATATTATCAATTCTAAATAACTTCATTAGGATGACAGGCGAACTAGATTATGGTAAACAGGAAAACTAACAGTTATAGTTCTAGAGATGTTGCTGTTTAGAGCACATTTATGCACTTAATTAGATAGCAAGAAATCAGTGATTATTAAAGGTCAAGACCAGTATTGGAAACGCCCCAATTTCAAAAAAATGAAATGGAAGCTCTCATTACCAATCATGTGAAAGAATATGTTTTGACTAATACATGATGATAACAAATTGCCGGGAAACCGCCTACTAATTCATATATTTGGTAAATTTGTTTCTCTCATGGTCGTGTGAGAGATATAGGGTAGTCCCATATACATCTTTCTGTGTATAGTGCTTGTAACTTTACGAAGAATAGGCCAAATTTCTTATCATTTTGATGATTCCAGAACCTTGCAGATGCTAGATGCTAGATGATCAACCTTTTTTGATCGATTCCACAACGTTTCTTTCACAATGCAATCGCATGACCATTACTGGTCTTTACCTTTAACTAATGTCAAGCCTGTTTTCCTACATTGGAATATCATATAAACGAAAGAAGAAAGAATTTTGACTCTGGACAAGATTGTGCACCTATGACTGGAACACACATTCAAAGGGAAGTCAAACTTGATATCAGCTGGGTTTTAATAAAACCAAATAAAACCAGAAAAATGAGAGAGGAAAAATAGTGAAAGTTTAAGAAAATGTCATAAACCTTCATTTCTTAGTTATTGGTGACACAATATATTCGATTCATACAGGGGTTGTATAAAAACATTTGTTGGAAATGGTAAATTTATATTTTTGAAGTTTTTATAGTACAAGGCAAGTGGGAGGGGATCTCGCGAGATATGTTATAGTGTTTGCAATTGGTGTTTCACTGACCAGTTTCTCTCATTGTTCTGCTTCTATCAAAACAAACTTAATATCAGGGTTTCTCCCTTCATGCACATGTATAACACTGATGGTAAAACCAATATGTAGGCCAACAGCTGTGCATAAAATACATGATTCCATGTGCTCTGAACTAAAGTATTATATTGAGACAATGGGAGAATACTCTCAATTTCTACTCTGAAATTGATTAGAACAAAATCACAGGAGAAATATCAAATATTTATGACATGAACACTTTGATGATTGTATGGGAGACTGCAGTCAATACAATGTTATCCCTTTTTCTTCTTCTAAATACCAGAATCTAACAATATATTACACATTTGCTTTCAAGGCACTAAGGTAGAATTTACTCTTTTACCTGATGGGTTGTGTAGTACATGTCGTGTCCGGCAAAGTCCCATATACTTAGTGAGACCCTTTCTCCACTAGCGCTATCAGTACTATCTGTTCCTATCTCCTGAGGAATAAAGGAAACGAATACACTTCTACATGAACCTTTATCGTTACATGATAGTATTTTTTTTCCAACAACCGTCCCTACTTCTCTGTTATTTATTTTGCATCTGCTCTCTATCTCTTTCTCTATTTATGAATAGCTCGGTTCCAGAAGGTACTACATCCATAAATCCAAGTTCTGAGAAAAACACGATGTTTTAATTTTAATAGTTAGCAATGTCACTTTGGAATGATACTTTGGCTGATTATAATGTTGTATGATACAAGTAAAATAACACTATTTAACAAAATCTAAGTCTGCACAAATATTTGTTATTAATTTATGTTTTTTTTTTTAATTTGTGGATGTAGTATCTTTTGGAACCGAAATTGGATGTCGTACTTTTTGGAACCGAAAATCGTGCATTCTTTATGCAAGTTACAATTCATAGATTGAATGGATATAGTACCTTTTGGAATCGAACTTATTTTCAAATTCCATTTTTACTTTTGTGTTCACAATAATCTTTTCGAAGTGTCAGTGTATGAGGCAACTCATTTTTTTTTATAAAAATGGATGTAGTACCTTTTGCAACCGAGCTCTTTATATATTCTTCCCATTCTTCAGACTCACTCCCGTTTCTTTTCACCTATACTGTCCTTCTGTCTCTTTCACCCTCTGTCTTCCTTTACTCTCTCTTAGTGCTTACCTGGCAGATTGTGTACATGCCTCTCATCCTTTTAATCTGTTATCAATGTTATTCAATATGCTATGTGTAATTTCACTTTAATTTCTATATATGTCAATGTCTATATATACAGACCTTCTACTATCCACAAGATAGAAATGGTTTTTATTAAAGATAGAAATGGTTTTTATTAAAAAGATCATCACAGCCAATGGCTGAATTGCGATCAATTTCACAAGGTTATATACAATACAATTGCGATTCAAATTGAAATAACACAAAATATGACATAAATCAATAATCAAACATATATAAATTTCATAAAAAATCATTAATCAAATTCAATTTTTTTGTTAAAAAAGAAAGAGATAGGGAGAGGTGTAGGAGAGGGAGAGTTGGGGTGATGACAAAGAGAGAGAAGGGGAGAAAGAGAGAAAGAAAGAGGGAGAAGGGGGACGAAAGAGAGAGACGGAAAGAGAGAGAGAGAGAGGGAGAGAGAGAGAGAGAGAGTTGAAGAGAGGAAGAGACAGACAAAGGGTACCTTATCATTAAAGATGAGGAGAGATGGCAAGAAATATTCAGTAATGCAGAAAATTGAGGTAAAACTATCAAAATTCATTAACATAGTTCAATCACGGACTGTGAAATTCTAAAAATACAATTTATATTGGTATTACATTTTATTCAAAAGATTTATAAAGTAAGGAAGAGAGCTGCACTGGAAGCGTTTTGTTTTACATTGGTATTGTTTAAACTTTGATTGAGATCTTAGAGCATAAGTGCTTTGTTGTCTAAGGGGTAAACATTCTTTAAATTGTGGGTGTTTGACAAGTGCATTGGCAAAGTCTATACATAACTGCTCACGTCTTGCTTCTAATGAACGTAGATTGCACGTTTCCAAAGCTGCTTCATAATTTTCATACTGACGTCCTAAAATGATTTTGCAAGCTCTTTTCTGAATACGTTCTAAAATATATACATGAGTTTTTGTTAAACTACCATTAAAAACCGGTACCCCATAATCTAAAATCGAACGAATGTATCCTTTATATATAAGTAAAAGGTCATCTACAGGGAATCCATACTTCTTAAGGCAACGAAACATAAACAACTTCCTATTACACCTTTTTGTGAGATCGGATACATGACTATCCCACTTTAGGTTTGATTGTAAAATTATTCCGAGGACTTTGGCTTGATGAACATAAATTAATTCTTTGTCGCCAACGAAAATTGAAGTTTGTTCTTCACAATTTTTCATAAATGTTATAACCATAGAGAAACACTTGGACGGATTCAATGTCATATTATGTTTAGTTGACCATTGGTATAGATCAGTGATTGCATTTTGAAGTTTAGACTGAGATGTTACTTTTCGGCTTTCTACAATCGTTAAGTCGTCAACATATTTATAAATTGGTAAGTTAACATCATTACAGGCATCATTGATCATTACAATAAATAGAATCGGACCAAGTTTGGTACCTTGCGGAACACCAGCATTGATTGTTTTCAAATTAGATAACTGACCAAAATATTTTACCCTTTGTTGACGCAACTCGAGGAAACTTAGTATCCATGAAATTACACATGGCCTCACTTGCAGATGGATCAATTTGTTGATTACAATATTATGGTCGATGCGATCAAACGCCTTAGAAAAATCGGTAAGTATGATGGTGGATAAAGATTTGGGTTTATCCGCGTTGGCATATATTTGATGAAGAAGTTGTATCAAATAGTGGTTAGTGCTTAAGCCAGGCCGATTTCCATACTGATTGGGATCAATATGCCTGGTAATATCTTCAAGTAGCCATTTACATATGAACGATTCGGCAAGTTTTGCAAAGTAAGAAGTAAGTGAAATAGGGCGTAGATTTTGCAATGTGGGTGGTTGTGACTTAGGAATGGGTACAATTTCAGCTTTTTTCCAGAGTACGGGGACAATAGAACTCTGAAACGAATCATTCAGAATATCAGTCAATGGGATACACAATTCGTAAGCAAATTCTCGTATTATTCTTACAGGTAGGTCTCCAGAAATCCCAGCTTTACGTTGATTAAGAGACTGCAATTGCTTGTATACTTCAAAAGGCTGGATGATTGGACATGTACAATGCGACGGTAAAAATGCAGGCAATTTACATCTATCCAAACAAGGAAGGTCAGCTGCTACAAAAGAAAAATGATCATTTATGCAATCAGCAATAGCCTTAAAGTTTGAAGGATTGCTAGTATCAGTATTTGGAATTTCAATGGGTGAAGATTGTTTCCTGTTGTTAGTAAGGATTTTAATTTGTTTGTACCAGCCAGCAGGATTTGTTGTTTTTAGATTACGTACTCTGGTATTATAATACCTAATTTTTTGTTCTTTAATCAAACTTTTGGCTTTGTTTCGAAGGAGACGCCAAAGAGATAGGTCATTTCTGTGAAATGCCAATTGTCGCTGGTGGATGATAGTTTTAACTCTTGCTGTTACCCACGGTTTATCAATTTCATAACACTGAATCTCTTTGGCTGGTAAAAACATATTCAAATGATATTGTACTGTATCTATAAACACTTGGCATTTGTTATGTATGTCATTTTCACAGTAAACATTATTCCAGTCATAATGAACAATCCAATTGCCGAAACTTCGCATCCCACTACTCTTTAGTGGGCGGATGACCTTCTTCGATTTAAACTTTTTCTGTTTGTAATCAGACCTGTCGCGAGGCAACCATATAACACAATTATGATCACTTGTACTAATAGGAGACAAAATATTAACCTCTTTATACAAAGAACTATTATTAGTTATTATTTTGTCCAGAATGTTCTCACCCCTTGTAGCTTGAGTAACAACTTGTTTAAAGCCACCAATGTTTAAGATTGGCTGGGTGTCGAAATCGTTAAAATCCCCTAAAATTGAGATGCCAGCTTCAGGGTATCTAACAAGCAGGCTGTCAATTGCAGTAAATAGATGATCAGTATAAAGTTGTGCATTGGGGGTTCTCGGAGGGATGTAGATGACACAGACGATCAGGCTAGCTACAATTCGCGGTAACCGGGGTGGCCTCATGTGTATCCATAATGCTTCAACTCCGTCAGGTACCGGGACGTCAATGATGCTTGCCTGAAGATAATGTTTGGCGTAAAGGGCTACCCCTCCACCTGAACGGTCTTCCCTCGGTTTGGAGAAGAGCGAAAAACCTGGTACTGTAAACATTTCCAGTGGGATATCATGATTGAACCATGTTTCGGTGACAGCTATGGCATCAACCTTATTGACATCAGCTACTACAACTAAATCCTCATATTTATTCCTTAGAGATCTGCAATTAGATAAAAGGACAACTGGAGTATCATACTTTTTAGGCGAAATGCAAGACTGTGGTATTACGTCAACTTTAATCAAGCAGGCAGGTAAAGATTCCTCCCTACAACGTCGTGGTGGTAGTCGAGGTCGGATGCGAACCGGAATTGAAATTGGAAAAGAACGATGGCGTTGCTTTCTGATGCCTCCCCGTTTTCCTCGATGACGTGTATGTTTAAAAGAAATTCCCAGATCTTTGATGAGTTTCCGTGTTTGAGTAAGAACTCTGTTACTGTTACATAACGGTCGCAAATTGTAGAGTTCGGAAATTGAATATCGGATAAAAGAATCCTTGTTGCCGTGGTTGTCATGACGAAAATCTAATGAAGGGCCCGGGTTGGGGTTGATATCACCGCATGAAAGGAGTTCAATCTGGAAGGAAGACTCGCCATTGGTATAGTAAAGTATTGGGTGTTTAAGATACTTAAGATGGCGAAGGCATACTTTACTAGATGTGGAGTAGGGTAAATTACTTTAATGACCATTTAGGCTAATTGTCTTTTGGTCTAATGTCCAGTTTGGTCTAATAATCATTCAATCAAACATCATAACCATCAAATAATTATTATACCTTATTGATAGTAGAAGAAATGGGCATTATATAAACTTGGAATTATATTAACTGATTATTAGAATAAACGAACAATAGACCAAATGGAAATTATAGCAAATGGTTTTGCCTAAATTGTCATGAGACCAAATGATGAATAGACGACATGATTATTAGAACATTTGTATGTTAGACGTGCTGGGTGTAGACCAAACGGCATTTCTCCCTCGCTGTCACATCTCTGTAGAAATGTTTCTGATAAAGTTCATAAGGTCATGAGACGCAACACTCACTTGTTTGACATCTAGTGGACCTGGTAAATTCTGTTAGATACGCCAAAATACGGTTCGCTGCACTTATGAAGAAACAGACTCATCACATTCTGCTAAGTGTAACTATAGTTTGTTTATTATTCTAGGTAGACACTTTTGTTATTTCTGGGTCTCCTGTAGTATAGATCATAAAACAACATGGAACAAAGAAGTGGAAGATTCTACGATAAAACAAAGGCATTGTAGAATATCTTTTACATACATGCATATCCAACATAAAACCTTAAGGTTCAAAACTGAATTCTACCTTCAGGTGAACCCGTTTCTTAAGCATTCTCTCCACCAGACTTGCTATTTGACTCGGCATATTGTCATCCTCCTCTTTAGCCTTGGGCGCCTCCACCTTATCCACGACAAATCCTTCTGTAATAAATAGAACAAATACATATATGTCTTTGTAGGATATATATATTCATAATTAATTTAAATCTGCCACTCTCCGCTCAGGTGTTAAATGGGTACCAAGAAGGATGCGAACGTTAATGTGGTTGAATTGGCAAGTTTGCATTTGTTAAATGGCGCCTGGTCAAAATACTATCAAGGGGAGTAGTGCGTGTGCACTATCATTATACCACCTAAATAAGGCCTTCAAGTGTGAATATTTTTTAGCATAATCATTATTATGAGAATATTTCATGTAACTTACATTTATCAAATCAGAATTGATTACAGTTTAAATTAATCACTGGATAATAACATTTTTCTGTGATAACGCTGTAAAGGAGTTTTAACAAATAAATACTAATTTTGTATAAACTTTATTGATACTTTATATCCTATGGACGATGAATTAAAGATTGATCGAGGGTTAAGAAAAAAAAAACATTAAAAATAACAAATAACAAAACAAACACATACACATACCTGCTTTTACAGGATTCAGGCCTCTTGCAAGAATAGTATCGCTGTGTGGTTCTAAACGTTCTTGATCCTGTACACAAAATAAACCAGTGTTAAGATCGTCATCGATCAGCTTGCACTAAACCGCATCACAATTAGAAACTAGAATTACTTTTTAAAGGTAGGTGATGAGGTGATCGTTAACACTGTCATTCTGGACAGGTCTAGAGTAATCTATTGTGTCATTGCATGACTAAGAACTTGACATTCCAGATGCAAAACAAATACATGTACTAGGGTTTATAAGTAATTGAATGGCTAATACTGAGTTAAATGTAAACTTGTGTTGAAGTAATGGAATTGATTATCATAAGAGCATGATGGTATAGAATCCGCTTTCTATTAACAAAGTTTACATATCTTGTGGTTGTTAGACTTGTGTATCAACATGTAATATAATAAATGAAATGCCTATGGAAAGGAAACAGCAACCCCAACATACTGTAGTGCAGCGTTTTTAACCTTTCTCTAGTCGCGGCATCCTTTTAATTCCCGAATTACTTTACAGAAGATTCACTTTCCATCTCTCCGGTACACCTCAAGTGCATGTACACACTTACGGACTTTGCGGAAACATTTCATTTTGTAAAATTAGAGAGCGAGCGAAGGAGCAAAAGCAATAACATTTTTAGAGTAGTATAATTATTTTTTTGTAATCATAAAACACTATATATAAAGATACGGTATCATGTATGCAGGAACCTCATTGCCCAAGCCATGAATCCAAAATGATATATATGGTCACCTCGATGCACGAATATAATCAGGATATTCGGGCATCTCGTTGTCCAAAATCTTCCTGCTTTTAAATGTTCTGGGTGAGTGAAGCAAACAAGTGTGGTAAAAAGGTGATTTCGATATAAAAATGTAAGATATATTCGAGCATCACGCTGCCAAAAGAGACTAAATGTGTAGCTATTCAGGCACTTCACTGCCTAAAATCCTTCTGTTTCTGAATGTTGCGAGAGACTGAAGTGAGTGTGGGAAAAATACTCTTAATTGTCTTCACAACGTTATTTCTTCAAGAAAATACATAACGGTTTCTTTCCCCCCCCCCCCACGAAATTGATGTTTATTTTATAATAGATCAACCCCCAAAATAGGCGCCGTTGAAAAAACGCTGCTGTAATGCATTGTAATAAGAGACAGCCCATATAATTAGCATTTGTACTTACTACTTAGGTATATTAAGCAGCTTTCAAATTCGTTGAGCAAATTTGGGAGGTTTTTAAAAAAAAATTCTGGCAGAATTTAACATCTTCTTCATCATAACTCACCACTTCATTCACTTTCATAGAGATTTTAATTTGGATTACTAAACAATATTTCATTTCATTTCATTCTCTATCACTGGTTTTCCCTTAAATCAGAAATATAATATCTGCACAGTCATGAAGATGATAATTACCTGTGTTGGGGTCATGGACAGCTTCTTTGGTTCTTTATCCACACGAGCTTTAACATATTCATCGTCTGTGAAAGTAAATCATCAAAAACCATATTATACTATGTTATCATATATTACATTGTTATATAAGATTGTATGACTCCATAGTGATTTAAATGACATGATTTTAATGAACAATATGATGTGCAATCCTGCTTTTGTAGCAGGTAATAAATTACCAGATTTATTTGTGTAAATACACATCTTGACTAAAATATAATTTTTTTTAAGACGTTTGGCTGAAAAGGATATTGTTGGGGTGAGTTCTAACAACATGCTTTCCATAATAAGAATACAAAGTCTGAAGGAAAACAAAATATAATTGTACAGGAAATTAGAAAGTAGTTCAAATATATTTTGCAGTCTTTTAACAGATTAGCTAAGTTGACATTTTACAGAGCAGTACAAAAACGTCTTATATCTACATTACCACTGCAATGATATAATGATATAGGCCTAACTATAATGATATGCCAGGAAAAGTGTCAGACAGTAATAATGATGATGATGATGATGATAACAAAATAATAATAATGATAACGACGATAATGATATCAATGAACATAAAATAAACATAAACAGAAATGAAGATAACAACTTGAATGTCATCATTTGTCATTAATGTTTATCAAACTTTATATATCTCGTGAACGATACATTAAGAATTGATCTGGAGTTATGAAAACAAATTAACAAAACTGACAAACACCACTAAAAGCAAAGCAAACAAATTAAAGCTAACAAAAAACAAAACAAATATATTGACGAACCTGCTTCTTCAGGATTCAAGCCTCTGCTGCGAGGATTATCGCTGTGTGGTTCCAAACTTTCTTGATCCTGTACACAAAATAAACCAACATTAAGATTTTCATCGAGCAGCTTGCACTAGCCGCATCACAATTAGCAACCAGAACTACTTGCTTAAGCGGTAGTTGAAATTATCCTACTCTTTATTCGTTTCCACTGTCATTCTAGAGCAATTTATGGTGTCATTGCATGATTGACTATGTACTTGACTTTCCAGATGCAAACAGCTAATACATGTACTAGGGTTTATGAATACTTGAATGACTAATATCGAGTTAAATGTAAACTTGTGTTACAGTAATGAAAAAAAAAAAGTTTATTAGCATGAAGGATATGCATATGCAAAGGAAATGGCAACCTCGATATACCGTAGTGCATTGTAATCCTAGACTACCCATATAATTATCTTTCTTTACCTACTACTTAGGTATCTTGCTGTCAAATTCTTTGAGCACAATTTCCGATATCATTAATGTGTTTGAATGATCAAGATAACTATTTGTAAAACAATTCTAATATAAATACTTGCAAACAAAATAATAATAATAACTCACTATTACACATCATTTTATAGAGATTTTTTATTTGAATTAACAAGTACGATAGCTATTTTATTCCCTATTACTGGTTTACCAGAAATCAGCAAAACGATATCTGTATGGAGATAATAATTACCTGTAGTGGTGTCACGATCAGCCTCTTTGCTATGTCATCCGCAAGAGCTTTACTATACTCATCCTCTTTGAAATTAAATCATCATATATCACATATTACATTGTAATATAAGATTGTATGATTCCAGAGTAATTGAAATTACATATATCTGATTTAAATGAACAATTTAATGTGCAATCCTGCCTTTAAAAAAGTTAAAAATTACCAGATAGCTAGAAGTATGATGTGATGTCATGCAACTCCTTAAATTGTTTTAATACACTCCTTGACTAAATTATAATTTTCTTCAAACTTATGGCTGAAAAGGTAATGTTTTTTTTGTGACTTCTAACAAAATGGTATCCATAAAAAGAATAACAACTTAGAAGGGTAAAGAAGCTTTTGAAAGAAATTGATTTAAAACAAAAGTATGATTGTACAGGAAATGGAAAAGTTGTTATATTTACATAGCAGTACAAAAACAGTGGTATTGCCATGACATCATAAGGACAATTCAGTTCACTTCTTATATCCATGTTGCCACTGTAAGAACTATAACTTTGTAATTGCTATGTCAGGAATCGTTTCAGACGGTAGTAATTATAATGAAATTAAAACAAAGAATGATAATATTAATGACAATAATAATAACAATAATAATAACAACAAAAACAATAATAATAGTAATGGCAATAATAATACATTTATAAACCACAGCCACCATGTGCTTATACATTGTAGCATTAAGATATTAATATGAAAAGGTACGCTTTAAGTTTTGATTTAAAAGTGTTTTCCGTCCTCATTTGTCACCAACAGTCTGATGTCAGAATTAAAGATATACTTAAGCGGAGAAGGCTATTTTTCTTATGGTAAAGGCAAATCTTGTTTAAATTTCTACTTACCTTTTGTATCTTCATTCCCATGTCCTTTCTTGTGAATTGACCACATTTGTTTGCCAGCCTTTGCAACCTCGATACACATTTCACATGCGCTTGTTGTTTCTACACCGTCCGTTATTCCCTCATTTTGATCAAATCTGAAGAAAATAATAAAATGATAATAATAATACTATTTACAATATTAATAAATATCATAATAATAGATTTAAAACATATAAATAACTTCATTATTAGTAATTATGATATATACGCACTTATATGATTATATAACTAACAAAAGAGAAAATATGAGATAAATGCGATTGAAAAAAGGAAACGTTATCCCAAAGGGAACTATTTTCATTATCGAGAAGTCAGAATAAACAAGATCATAATCATCTTGCTACTTGGTCCTTTATTCTGTTGGACAAAGAGTTCATGTATCCAAACAGAAAATGTTAAGTCAACATGACTGGTAATAAAGTTGTTTGTTTTGTTTTGTTTGTTTTTGTGAATTCGAGAAAAACACAATACAGAGGCAGATACTCAAGGAACAATAAAGAGAGAGAGAGAGATTTTTTTTTTAATAAGATAAAGGGGTAATAAAGAGATTACCTTTGTCCTGTAAGAGTTTTTTTTAGACTTGTCTTTCCAACACGTTCTTGACCAACAAGCATCAGGCGAGTTCGGAATACTTTCTTCGTGCCAGCTTGAGCTGCTTCGGCATACGCTCGGCGTGCTCTCGACCCCCGAGCGAGGATCTCAGGAGGTGTCGAAAGACCACCGAAGGGAATATCATCCCGATTGTTCCCCGAGTCATGTTTGAGATATGTCAGTTGGTCATCGTTTCCCTTTTCAGTTTCATCTTTAATAATGAAGATCAAGAATAACACAAAAATACGTCAGAATAAAGACACAAATTTGGCCTGCCACAGAAAGCAAAACTGTCAATATTAAAAAATATAAACAAATCACGCCATAACGTTCAACGGTTGCTTCGAAAGAGATTTTCTTTGTCTCAAGTATTTTGAATTGAAATTATTACATTTGTAGCACGGAGTCCAGCTAGCAGCTACCCTAGAAGATGGGTGGTGAGCTGTACTGAACATGTGCAGTAGAAGCAGACTACATATCCACGGCAGTTAAACCTTGGCTTAACTTTAAACCTGGTTTTAAGTTTAGACTAGAGGCTTTCAGAAACTGAAATGAAAGTTAGACCTGAAGTCTGGTTTAGTTAAATCCGGGTTTAACTTTACCTGACTTAAAAATACGGTCCAATAAAATTGGACGAACTTTGTATTAGAGCAAATGGCAATATATCATTTATTTTGATAACATTACGTTCAGTTATAGGATCAGGAAATTTTGCTGAATACTGTTCTACAATCTGGGTATTGAAAGGCGTGGTAAAAAGTACATCATTTAAAACATTAAGGACAACAATAACATCGTTTAAATTTATATGGGGATATTTTAAATAATACCTTTTTAAAAAGGTACAGGACGAAATAAAAATGACAGCTCTGTCCCTATTCAAAACAAAGCTTTTTGAAATGATATAGCCGCCCATGTTAAAATGTGAATCATACCTTCAGGTGAGGTTTCTTTCCTCTGTGCTTTTTCACTCTTGAGATACTGAACTATTTCAAGATGATCATTGCGTGATGCAGCAAGAAGTGGTGTCTCACCAGCATTATTTTCCCTCTTTACATGTGCTCCTTGACCAACGAGGTATTGAACTACATCAAGATGACCATTGCGTGATGCAAAGTGAAGAGGTGTCTGACCATCATTATCGGCCTTGTTAATCTCTGCTCCGTGAATAATGACGTATTTAAGTACACCAAGATGACCACTGTTTGATGCATAGTGAAGAGGTGTATGACCATTATTATCACCCTTGTTAACCTCTGCTCCGCGACTAATGATGTACTTAACAACATCAAGATGACCATAGGTTGATGCATAGTGAAGAGGTGTCTGACCATCCTTATCACCCTTGTTAACCTCTGCTGTTTGACCAATGAGGCACCTACCAACATCAAAATGACCATTGCTTGATGCATAGTGAAGAGGTGTCAGACCATTATTATCACCCTTGTTAACCTCTGCTCCGCGACTAATGAGGTACTTAACAACATCAAGATTACCATAGGTTGATGCATAGTGAAGAGGTGTCTGACCATCCTTATCAACCTTGTTAACCTCTGCTCCTTGACCAATGAGGCACTTAACAACATAAAAATGACCATTGCTTGATGCATAGTGAAGAGGTGTCAGACCATTATTATCAGCCTTGTTAACCTCTGCTCCGCGACTAATGAGGTACTTAACAACATCAATATTACCATAGGTTGATGCATAGTGAAGAGGTGTCTGACCATCCTTATCACCCTTGTTAACCTCTGCTCCTTGACCAATGAGGCACTTAACAACATCAAGATGACCATTGCTTGACGCATAGTGAAGATGTGTCAGACCATTAGTATCACCCTTGTTAACCTCTGCTCCTTGAATAATGAGGTACTCAACTACCTTAAGATGACCATTGCGTGATGCATTATGAAGAGGTGTCAGACCATTATTATCACCCTTGTTAACCTCTGCTCCGCGACTAATGATGTACTTAACAACATCAAGATGACCATAGGTTGATGCATAGTGAAGAGGTGTCTGACCATCCTTATCACCCTTGTTAACCTCTGCTGCTTGACTAATGAGGCACTCAACTACCTTAAGATAGATAGATAGATAAATGGTTTATTCAAATCAAATCAAACATGTAAACAATAAATGTTCATTAATTCCATGCTTCGTAGCTAAAAACTAAATTGCGCAATGGATTACAGAATTAATTATTACAAGGTAAAATTGCACTTACTAATAATAAACTACTATAGATAATAATGCAACTCTTGGCACCGGCGTCGAACCGCTGCGCCACCCCAGTCACCAGTGGGGCACGAAACAGTAAGATCATATACCCCCCTGATGAATAGGACGACGCAACGGATCAACACCCATTCATACAATATACAGCACAATTCACAGTGAAATAATGAATACAAAAGGACAGGTATGGCGGAGGAGAGAAAGAAAGGGGGAGGGAGTATAAGAAAATGATAACTTTTACATGATTAAAACATTACATACTTAACAAAAAATACATGCGTAATACTGTACATGGCAATTAACTGGTTTAGAACATTTCAACTCTGAAAATAGTAGTGTTGCATGTGGAAAATTACAAAAATATAAATCTATGTTTAGCATTAATCGTTCAATTTTCTATGAAATCACATTTTTTGTGAATGAATAAATACTATAGGTCATGCTTTAAATATGGTACATGTATTATAATGCTCGAGTGATTTATCCAGTTAATTAGTAAAGAGTAAAAAAAAAAAAACATGATCCAGTTTAGCTAGGGTGAATTAAATCTATTTAAAAAGGCTGGGATGTAATAAACAAGATCCCAAAACATAACCATGTTGGCAGGCGCAGGCACGGTAGGTTATCTATTGAAGTTATCTACTTAAGATGACCATTGCGTGATGCAAAGTGAAGAGGTGTCTGACCATCATTATCACCCTTGTTAACCTGTTGCCCTTGGCTAATGAGGTACTTTACTACATCAAGATGACCATTGCATGACGCATTGCGAAGAGGTGTCACACCCTTTTCATTAGGCTGATCAATCTGTGCCCCCTGATGGACGAGATACCGAACTACATCAAGATGACCATGGATTGGTGCATAGTGAAGAGGTGTCAGACCATTATTATCACCCTTGTTAACCTCTGCTCCGTGACTAATGAGGTACTTAACAACATCAAGATTACCATAGGTTGATGCATAGTGAAGAGGTGTCAGACCATTATTATCTTCCTTGTTAACCTCTGCTCCTTGACTAATGAGGCACTTAACAACATCAAGATGACCACTGTTTGATGCATAGTGAAGAGGTGTCTGACCATCATTATCACCCTTGTTAACATGTTGCCCTTGGCTAATGAGGTACTCAACTACATGAAGATGACCATTGCGTGATGCAGAGTGAAGAGGTGTCACAACCTTATCCTTAGGCGAATAAATCTGTGCTCCTTGACTAATGAGATACTTAACTACATCAAGATGACCATTGCTTGATGCATAGTAAAGAGGTGTCAGACCATTTTTTTCACCCGTGTTAACCTTTGTTCTTCGACTAATGAGGTACTTAACTACATCAAGATGACCATTGCTTGATGCAGAGTGAAGAGGTGTCGGACCATAATTTACACCCTTGTTAACCTCTGCTCCGTGACTAATGAGGCACTTAACTACATCAAGATGACCATTGCTTGATGCATAGTGAAGAGGTGTCAGACCATCCTTATCACCCTTGTTAACCTCTGCTCCTTGACCAATGAGGTACTTAACTACATCAAGATGACCATTGCTTGATGCATAGTGAAGAGGTGTCGGACCATAAGTATCACTCTTGTTAACCTCTGCTCCTTGACTAATGAGGTACTGAACTATGTCAAGATTACCCTTAAAGGCTGCCTTGTTAAGGGGTGTATCGTCCTCCTTAGGCTCATTTGCTGCTCTTTGGGCCATCATTGCTCTGTCTATGGTCCTAATTGTGAGAATTTTTTTCATCTTTCGTTTCGTGTTTGTCAAAGTCACCTTTTCGTTCTGTAAATCATTCTTGGAAGGGACTAACAATATCAATGAGGTTACCCGCTCTACAGCTTGAGAGGTATATATTTTACTCTGTTACCCTCCAGGTTTAAACTATCCCGAGCCTACTAATGATTATGCATTGAAAACTACGGCAAAGGAATGATTCTAACGTGATAAATTGATCGAGGAGGCGCAATAGCCCAGTTGGTAGGGCAATGGTCTCGTAATCCGGTGACCCGGGTTCGAAACCAAGTCGATGCCTGAGTGTCCTTTGGTATTAAGACATTAATCCTCATTACCAGGTTCCTCGGAGAGGACCTAAAGCCGTCGCCCGTCTGGTTGGTTGCTTACTTACAAGCATTTATTTATGCTTTCCTTGCAGTCAGGTAAAATATCCACCAATAACCAACCACCAATAATAGTTACGAGCATAAAATTTCAATTTTATAATTAAAGAATCCGTCTCGGACAGGCCTGACGCTGTCTGCACAAGTGTGATATATCCACCTGTTTGGTCTGATTTCCTTCACATAAACCAACGTGCTCCGGCCCATCCAAAAATAGCATGAAAGCTCTGTTGCTTCAAAATGAAATTGTAGATTGTCCAATTTTTCCACGGTAAAACGATGGGAACATTTCTTTAAATTTAGCTCTCTGCTTTTTATCCGAAGAATTTACCTTGTGTTTGGTGGTATATTACACACAGGTAGTAACTAAATAATTCATTTGTGTGTGCTTAGAGTTTCCCGATCAAACTAACCGATGGAACAGTCATGGCGAAAATGGCGGAGCCTTTAGTGAAAAACGGGCGTTGTTTTGTAGAACGTCATCATGATAGTACGTCACCGTGACCTGACCTAGGCTTCGATGGAACGTAATGCAAATAAACATGAAAAGAGAAGATATGCATGGTTGACTATTTAGAATGAGCCGAAACCAGCTAGTCGCAGCGATATTTTATTACAAAATTTCTGTTGAGCTTATCCACTTGATCACACAATTTTTTGCTTTTACCCATGATACGTCAACATAAGTATAAATACAAACTGAAAACCGCTTCAAACTTTGTGTAGAAGTTCGAATAACGCACAAATAGTTGTATCATTCACATTGATAATTATTCAATCATGAAAAAATGAGACTGTTAGTGCTATTTTAATATGTAATCACAGAATCTCTCCTGAAATCCGCCTCTAAAATTATCGTTCTTTTTTCTTGGACTCGCAAGAAAATTCCCACAAAGGACAATTTTATAAAAGTTGTTTTGGCATTTACTTGAGCTAATTTGTCTACATCTCTCGATGTAGGCTACAGCCAATCTTCCCCTATGTATTTTTTGTTTCATGCAGTCTAACGGGCTGTCGGCGTTTTGTTTCATGCAGTCTAACGGGCTGTCGGTGTTTTGTTTCATCAGTCTAACGGGCTGTTGGTGTTTTGTTTCATCAGTCTAACGGGCTGTCGGTGTTTTGTTTCTTCAGTCTAACGGGCTGTCGGTGTTTTGTTTCATCCGTCTAACGGACTGTCGGTGTTTTGTTTCATCAGTCTAACGGGCTGTCGGTGTTTTGTATCATCGGCCTCGTGGACCTTTTGAAACTTTCTCCATTTTTATATGTTCTCATGCATTTTTTTTTTGTCGGTCTCGATCGTATCAAGAGGGGATTCGCGGTCTTGTCAATATTGGTCTCTTGAAGCTTGTGTCATTGTCGGTCCCTTGGGCTGTCGTTCTAGTGGACCGTCAGTTAAGTATGTCTTTTGTTAATGTCGGTCTCGTGGACTCTCGGATACCTGCTGCACCCGGCGTCGGGCACAAGTGAAGTGTTAACTTCATTCTGTGGTTTCCAAATAACATATATTCCATAGAGTGGGGAATAAAGTGAACAAATGCTTTCTAATACATAGTTGTAGATATTTTGACTTTCAAACAAGATTGTTCTCCCTTCATGGATGTACGTAACCGCCTACCCCACCCCCCACTCCACCCCACCCCTCCTTAGGTCACCTTGACATACGTTACACGAAAATTCATTTCAAAGTAGCTGCTCCTGCATCCCTGTCGAAGTCCGTTCTTGTATATTGCATCGCATAACACATTATGATACAACGTCTCTATGCGCTTCTAATGAGCTTTGGAACTTATAACCCTAGCTATTGCTTCGGCAGCCGTTATCAGCGCAGGGATTCGAACCCCGTATCTTGTGGTTCACAGTCCGGAGACACAGTCCGTAGATTTATCCACTGGACCAAAACACCTCTTGTTCTTTACCAAACGCACATTTTCAGCCAGATTTTTTTTCCTTTCTAAATGCATTAAAAAATAAAGGACCCCTGAAACAAAAATGTTGGCACTTTGGTTGTGGATGTTGCTTTGTAGAATCGTGTGCATTGGCGCCATCTATGGTAAGAGACAGTTTAATGCCTGATCATCCTGTATATTAATCAATGTCACTGCGTATATCCACGATATAGCCCCCTCTACTTTACCATCTCTCTCTCTCTCTCTCTCTCTCTATGTATCTCTCTCCCTCCCTCTCTCTCTCTCTCTCTCTCTATCCGTTGAGCCATTCATCCATCCAAACCTTCGAACCGTTACCTTTTCACAGAGTGACATGTTATAAGTCTTGAAGCCCCTGAGGGCGGTATAACTATTTTCCTCATTCTTCATTTTGATAGTAAGTCTTAGTAGCAGGGTATAGCTTATGACTGGATTACATGCGAAATATTAGATCTTGAATTATTTAGATTGTATTGGAAACTGATAAGGACTACAACATAAAGCTAGCAAAAGTTGTACTGTCAGTATAATAACTGGTATACACACAAGCGAATTAACTCTAGTCTGGGTAAAGTTATTCCTCGGATCAATTATGGAGCGCGATGAAAATAATCAACGTATTCTAACCCGAGATTTGTCCAGTAGACAGTACCATATACCATGTACATGACCTGGAAAAGTTGATAAGTACAAGGTTTTTTTTTTCGATTTGTGTTTTAGATGGGTATTGAAGTAAATTCAGCTTGATCGCCAACTTGGAAACCTTGGGCAACCTTTTTAATAGCCATATTAGCATAATCATCTCATTAGCATATGTGCAATATGTAATAATGTTGCTAATCTCAATCCAGGAATCCTGAACACATGGATATTACGACTTTTCAAGGGTTTTCTACGACAATGAATTCATTTATGACACCAATTTTTATTTTTAAGTAATGCAATTGTCTTAAATAGCATAATTAGCATAATATGTACAATATATGGACTACATTGGGGGCGTTATTTTCTTCTGCGGCACAGATTGGGGCTTTTTTTTTAAAGATTTTTTGATTTAACCCTTACCCTAACCCTAACCCTAACCTTAAACGTTCCCATAGGCTCAACACGCACCTAACCCAAATCTGTGCCGCAGAAAAAAAATAACGCGGCAGGGGGGAGGGCGGGGCATTATGGCCCCCCTCCACAATTTTTCTGATTGTTTGGGAACGCATATGGATGGAGCCTCTCCGCTCGCGGACTTTTTTCTTTCGAGTCTTGCGCATCTTTTAGAAGATTTTTTTGAAAATCGGACCTACAGTTACAAGGTCACGTGACCTTTTGTCTTTGCATGTCAGCCCCCAAATCGCTCATTTTTGTGATTTGTGTACAAAACTTATATCATTTTTCCTACAAATAGATCAAACATTGGTTATTGGGTCTTGTTTAAAGTTTAGGTGGTTGTTTTGTGAGTCAAATTAGTTGAATTGTAGTAAGAAATGAAAAAAACAAAAAAAACAATGAAGTGCATAAGCTAACAAATCATTGAAATACATAAGAAATCATCAAAACAAGAGATAACATGAGGAATACGCTGGCTCTTCCAAAATGTTGTATCGTATTATTATTCCAATTGGGATAATGAATATATGTAGTGAAAAAGAATGCTTGAATATGAATAATGTATGATTTATGGGTGGTATGGTATTGATTTTATGACCTTATATGCATAGATTACCATAAATATGCAAATTCGAGATGAATCTATATTTCGGTAATTGTGTGTTTTGGAATAAATGAGAAACTTGTCTGGCATTGCATTGTAACAGAGACATTACCGATTCAGAAAATGTAAAGTTCAGATACGTATATTGATTACAACTTTCCAAAAGTCAAATCTTTTGTTCGTTTTTGTCCGATTTTATTCCAATTTTTACTTGTCTACTTCCCTGATTTTTCTGCTTTCTATGAAAGTTCTTTACTATGAAGGTTGGATTACTATTCATGGACAAAACACTAAGGACGCTCTCCTGCGCTTAAAACTAATTTAATGACGACACTAAATATGTCAGATTGACATGAAAATTATAAACCTTGTGACCCCCACCGTGAGATCAAATTTGCTTTCTCTTTGTAAATTGCCTAAATGTATGTTCTGTATAATGTATTCTGATTCATTATATTATTGTTTTCAATAATCGCTTATTATGGTTGATATTCGTTATGAAAATCTTATTCTGAACTATTACATGTATATGATATTTATTGGAACATGTGTTCAAATATGTTATTTGGAGATTGATTTTCAATAAAATGGCCTGTTGGAGGGTCCAAAAAATGAAGGAAAAAATGTGGGATTTTACCGCTCCGCTGAAGTAATACCAAGTATAATCAATTCAGGCACTACTTGCTATTGATGGAAGAAAAGACAAAAATCGAATGAAATACAGTCAATTGTCTCGCTTGTAGTCTGAACTTAAACCTAGGATAGCTTTCATGGCCGAATTGAAAAGCATGTAAAGAAAAATATTTGCATCGTTATGCATGAACACTAGAAAGACATTAGTGACGTATCCATGGGCCTGGGTGCTTTTATGTGATATATTTATCACAGCATTCCATAGCACGCTTTACTGAGCACCATTGTATTGAACATGGCATGTACAAATCCATTTGAGCCTGATGTTGGGGAAAAGGCCCTGCAAATGTTAAAATCACATGCAAGTAATACCTTAATAGAAGGAAAAATCTAAAACCCAAGGAGTGATAGTTCTCATACGTTTCTTTAAATAATGATAACATTTATTGTAATGAATAAAGAGGTCTGCATTTGTCAAAAATAGATTTTTTTTTAATAGAAGAGCAAGGCATTCTATCGCAATATAATTTTCCCTCTCGGATGGTCATATGCACACGGTTAATTAGGGCATTCCTATCTTTGTAACTAGTCCATTTGTATGGAAGCGAAAC
This sequence comes from Strongylocentrotus droebachiensis, assembly GCA_035222895.1. NCBI lineage: Eukaryota > Metazoa > Echinodermata > Echinoidea > Camarodonta > Strongylocentrotidae > Strongylocentrotus > Strongylocentrotus droebachiensis. Next base: position 56,710 of record JAVYIG010004148.1, on the reverse strand, counting down.
AAAATAAGAAAAATAGAATGGCGAAAGTTAGAATCAATCAGCTTAATGATAGGAGAGTTATGAATGTTTGAAATATGAGATCAGTGTAGCTATGCGATTCTCAAATTGGCAATATTGTCAGTGGATTAACAATACTCCCGTTAGTCGTGTACACAAATATCATTAATTTCTCTTTTGTTCTAATTGTCGTCTCCCTTGGGTCACTATTCAAAATATAGGCCTCTTATAGGTCGTATATTATGATAGGTCTTCTGAAAGGAAAAATATCATCCCGAGTCATACATTTTGAGAGATGAATCTATATTTCAGTAATTTTGTGTTTTGGAATAAATGAGAAAATTGTCTGGCACACTGTATTACAAAGACATTACCAATTCAGAAAATGTTAAGTTCAGATACGTATACTGATTACAACTTTCCATAAGTCAAATCATTGTTAGTTTCTGTCCGATTTTTTTCCTATTTAATTGTCTGCTTCCCTGATATTTCTGTTTTCTATGAAAGTTCTATTCACGGACATTACAATAAGGACGCCCTCTTGCGCTTAAAATTATTTCAACGACGAAACTAAATATGTCAGATTGACATGAAAATTATAAACCTTGTGACCCCCACTGTGAGATCAAATTTGCTTCTCTTTGTAAATTGCCTAAATGTGGGATTTTACCTTTCCGCTGAAGTAATACCCGGTGTAATTAATTCAGGCACTATTTGCTATTGATGGAAGAGATGAAAAAAAATCGAATGAAATAAAGTCAATTGTCTGGCTTGTGGTCTGAACTTTAACCTAGGAGAGCTTTTGTGTACGAATTGAAAAACATGAAAAGAAGTAATATTTTCATCGTTATGCATGAACACTAGAAAGACATCAGTGACGTATCGAGGGGCCGGGGTGCTATACAGTGATATATTCATCACAGCATTCCATAGCACGCTTTACGGAGCACCATTGTATTAAACATGGCATCTACAAATCCATTTGAGCCAGATTTTGGGGAATAAAGCCCTGCAAATGTTAAAATCACATGCAAGTAATACCTTAATGAAATGTAAACTATAAAACTCAATGAGTGATAGTTCTCATACGTTTCTTAATAATGGAATTCATTGTAATGAATAAAGATTTCTGCATTTTTCAAAAATGGAACTTTTTCAGAAGAGCAAGGCATTCTATCGGAATATAATTTTTCCTCTCGGATGGTCATATGGATACGGTTAATTAGGGCATTTCTATTTTTGTAACTAGTCCATTTGTATGAAAGCGAAACAAAAGAAGAACAACAGAATGGCGACAGTTAGAATCAATTAGCTTAATAATAGGAGAGTTATGAATGTTTGGAATCTGAGATCAGTGTAGCTATGCGATTCTCAAATTGGCAATATTGTCAGTGGATTAACAATACTCCCGTTAGTCGTGTACACAAATATCATTAATTTCTATTTTGTTCTTATTGTCGTCTCCCTTGGGTCACTATACAAAATATAGGCCTCTTATAGATCGTATATTATGATAGGTCCTTTTAAAGGGAAAAGACCATCCCGAGTCATACATTTTGAGAGATAAATCTATATTTCAGTAATTATCTGTTTTGGAATAAATGAGAAAATTGTCTGGCACTGCATAACATAGACATTACCAATTCAGAAAAATATAAGTTCAGATACGTATACTGATTACAACTTTCCAAAAGTCAAATCTTTGTAAGTTTTTGTCCGATTTTATTCCAATTTTGACTTGTCTGCTTCCCTGATTTGTCTGCTTTCTCTGAAAATTCTTTACTATGAAGGTTGGATTTATATTCATGGACAATACAATAAGGATGCCCTCTTGCGCTTAAAATAAATTTCATGACAACACTAAATATGTCAGATTGACATGAAAATTATAAACCTTGTGAAGCCCACAGTGAGATCGAATTTGCTTTCTCTTTGTAAATTGCTTAAATGTAGAGTTTACTGCTCCGCTGAAGTAATACCTAGTGTAATCAAATCAGACACTACTTGATATTGATGGAAGAGAAGAACAAAATCGAATGAAATAAAGTCAATTGTCTGGCTTGTGGTCTGAACTTTAACCTAGGAGAGCTTTTGTGGACGTATTGAAAAGCATTTGAAGAAAAAATATTTTCATCGTTATGCATAAGAACTAGAAAGACATCAGTGACGTATCCAAGTGCCGGGCTGCTTTCATGTGATATATTTATCACAGCATTCCATAGCACGCTTTACTGAGCACCATTGTATTGAACATGGCATGTACAAATCAATTTGAGCCAGATTTTGGAGTAAAAAGCCCGCAAATGTTAAAATCACATGCAAGTAATACCTTAATAAAATGAAAACTATAAAACCCAATGAGTGATAGTTTTCATACGTTTTTTTAAATAATGACGGAATTCATTGTAATGAATAAAGATTTCTGCATTTTTCAAAAAAAATGGAACTTTTTCAGAAGAGCAAGGCATTCTATCGGAATATAATTTCCTCTCTCGGATGGGCACCCTTTTCAATGACAAAAGGGACACATTTTCATTTCTCTATAAAGTTAGTAGGCCTAATTGATTTTGAGGAAAACTAAGTGTGTATACCCCTGCCATCCCGGAAATGGGTATTGCTCAATTAACATGCACATCGCCACACAATGGAAATCTGTCATGTTCACACGCGATACCAACTTTACCCAACTTTACACAGCCAAAGGTCTACGTTCACGCATAGTTAGCAGGCACAATCCATTGTTGGTGTGCGCAACGGTGTCATCACCCTAAGTTGTACTTATGCGCTCACTGGCACACATCATGCATTTGTAAATATCCTCCATTTTTTCTGTACATGTCTTCATGCTTCATTCTCAACTCCTAAAAATACTATACAAAAATCAATCAGTCCATCAGTTTGTAACAGAAAGCTGAGTAATTTTATCCTACTGACTCATGGACTCCAAAACAGGTAAACATTTTCATGTTAAGGCTCCATTAATTGAATAATTATAATGTCGAAAAAATGACAATACAGATATAATGATTATGATGATGATTAGTGATAAAGTAGATCCATGTATTGTTGATGCACCTATTCTCATGACTAGTACTCGCGGAAAACACGATTGTAATGATTGTCGTGTGTACTCCCAACAGCGAGTAATCTGGATTTAATTTGTATCTCCCTTTTTTTTCCACGGGGGAATATTGGAGAAAAAAGAGAATTACACATTCAAGATATTTCAGTATGCCACGGTTTGGTTAACAACTTGCAAAGTGGTATAAAGCCAATTAATCATTTTCATAACAATGTCTATCCCAGGGGCGGATCCAGGATGGGTTTTTTTTGGGGGGGAAACAAATACAATAAAAGGTCATGATCTCAAATATTAAGTCTTCCCTTCCCCCTTTTGTCCTCGTTCTTTTATGTTTTAGTGGCAGGGGGGGGGGGGGCTAGCATGTGCTCCCTGGTCCCTTGATCAGCCACTAGTGTTCATGCATAACGATGAAGAGATTTTTTTTTGTAAACCTGCTATTCAAGTCGCCCCACAAAAGCTCTCCTGGGTTAAAGTCCAGAGTAAAAGCAAGACAACTGTAATTGTAGCAAGTAGTGTCTGCTTTGCTTTCATGGTAGTTAGGTTTTTAGATTGATCCGAGTAACATATGAAAAACTTTCGTTCATCTGCTCCGCACGCATCGCACCGTGAGCTACAACACGTGAAATTCCTTACCATTTCATGCATTACCTACGCTAAATCACAGCAATAGCCTAACTGAACCCACTTTTAATACCATCTCGGCCTGCATTTTAAAGTTCAATGTTTTCTCTTTAAGATGATATAAATTTGAAATAATTTCATTCGTGGGGAAAGGTTGCACTTTTTGCTTTAAAATGTTCAAAAAAAACCTTTCACGACACTTTCTCTATGGAGGTCAACGGATTTTCGCCCAAAATCCGTCAACTCTCCATACTTATCTTGGCTGTATAACTGATTCAATCGGCGAATTGCACCATCTCGCATGTCAAATTGAAGCAGAGGTTTCAAAGATTCCAGTAATGTATCATTCATTTTGATTGGATAAGAGGGAAAGGTTGCACTTTTGCATCCAATGATTTGCTGTCTCTCATGTATGCTCCTTTTTGCGCAAGAGCATGACACATGCCACACTACACGAGTTCCATAGACGTACACATTAGCGTGCGAACTTTTGCGTTGCATGTGATTTGAAACAGCACGTCTCCTCTCGGAATGTTCTTCGAACTTGTCCATTTTGTGTAGTTATTTCTTTCAATATGTGAGTTTTAACCTTAAATATAGAAAGAAGAAGACATGTAGACTGTAGTAATGATAATTAAATGGTGATACATCATGGATTTGTTGTGTAATTTGCCAGTGACCATGAAGAAACACAAAGGATTTTGTAAAATTGTTCCTCGTAAACCTCAGACCCTGAGAGAGGAATGTTCCATTTGATTGTGGGGTTAGATATATAATTAGTAAACTCCTTGATATTGAATTATCGATATGAATTCAATCTTCAACAGTTTTAAAGTCTTGTTATTGTTTTTGTGTCGTTTTAGAGTTTCATTAAAAGACATAAACATGCAAATGAAATCGTCCTTGTTTTATGTTCATGTTATGAACAAGACCCATTCTCCCTATGTTGTCATAATGGACGCACCCAGTGATCTGTGTTACGCGCCAGTGCACACTGCGGGACTTGGTGCGAAGCTCTGTGCAGAGTTGACCGAGCCGGTGAGCAATCCATTTTATGAACGAATTCGCCCCAAAGTTTTCCATATGAAACGGAGTTTCTTTTTGTTAAATCATGGATTCCAGTGTAAAATTTGAAATGTTGTCAAATGTGTCAAAAATGCGAAAATCATATTATTGTAGATTTACATGCACATAATAATGTATTATTTTAGATCAAATATTTTTGCTAAACATGTTTGTTTGGTGTAGAAAACCTACTATGAACAATACAAAATAACAGACTACACGGACCCGTTGCTCCAAAAGGGCCCAAAGAAACAGCTACTCACGACCGTCAAGAGGACTGCTTGAAACCTTTTCCTAATGTAATGATAGCACAGTAAATCTCTATATTTCGGTACCAAAACATCGTGATACGTTTTTGGTATGAGGCTTTGAACGCTAAATATGTCTTAGGTTCCACAAATCTGAAGACATTTGGAAGTGTGTTTTAGTTAAGATACTTGTCAATTCAACCAATATTACATTATTTAGGGGAACCTGAGCCTGAGAACCTAACAAAGTACGATGTGGATAAGTGAAGTAATACAAGCTTATGACAAATATGAGCGTTTATAATTTGCGAGCTTTCCATAAAACGATAAACATTGCCTAAAAGAGCATTGGAGTATACAATAAATTGCATGTTCTTTCAATAGAGCGCTAAGTAAACGAATCTTATTGCGTCCTCGCAGTATAAATAAACCAAAATGAATACAAGAATAAATAAATACTAGTCGTTGTCAAAACGTATGCCCTGCTAGTATTTTAGAGTTACACAAGATTTTGAGTCAAGATCAACACTTATCGCTCTATAGCCCGCACCCATGCGTGAACTTAAGAGGCTGTTCACACCGGCAGAGATAGCGCGCGCTAGACCGCGCTATCTCTGCGGTGTGGAAGGTACAACGTCGTTTCGGTCCGCCCAACAGCGAGCCACGGCGAGCCAAAACGGTGGGCCACTGGAGCACCTCTTGGGGGTGGTCCATAGCGCGGTCTAGCTCGCGCTAGAAAAAAGGGGGTGCTACGATAGACCGCGCTATCTCATTGCGGTGTGAACAGCCTCTTAGACCCTCAATCTTGAAACCGAACACCAAACATGTCTATTGTGTCAGCTTCCAGGAGCAAATAATAGAATAAATTAAATATAAAACATTCAAGCGAACCTAGCTATTTAAAAGTAATATTGAAATAAGTGGTTACAAAAGGGGTTTGTTTGCCAAGCGCAAAAAGTGGAATGGTAATTAGCAGCGGCGGGTCCAGGATTTTCCAAACGGGGGTGGGGAGAAGCCACAGTATGCAAAAACGCGCGAGCATTTCCAGAGAATCTATCAAGTTTTAGCAATTCATAACCGTCTCGAGCGATAAATAATCTAGTTGCGAATGAAGTCAAACATAACTCAGGTGTTATAAGGAGACTAATATTTTCTTTCTTTCAATTATCCCAGGTATACTGGGTCAGTCATGCCCCACATGCTGTTTTTCTGTAATGAATGGACAGGGAGAAATGATACAAACTCTGACATTTTTAATCTAACTCCACAAGAGGGCGGCATGTTACTTTAATGACAAAAATAACGTAGGGGACTCCGTCTGATGCTTTCTTCAAACAATTCGCTTGGTTGACATTTGATACTTCCTTTTGGAAAACAGCTTGTCGTACAGTATTCAAAATTGCTCCGAATATACTTCCAAACAGAATAGTTAAAAAACCAAAGTTTATTCAATCGATACGAAATAATGAGGCATGTTTACGTCTTTATGGCATTTTTACCTATCCCCTGTGAAACATTACTCCAAACCAAAACGTTTCATTTTATCAAAGCTATATGTAAAAAAAAAAGAGTTAGGGCCATGTTTGAAATGTTATTGTATTATGTTTTGCATTGGAAATAGAATCATTTGAATCTTGGCTCTAATATTTCAAACTTAGAAATTCATTTAGTGTACGATATTGACCTATGGACAATGGTCATCGGAGCATGAGTCATATATACACACGGTTAATTAGGGCATTCCTATCTTTGTAACTAGTCCATTTGTATGAAAGTGAAACAAAATAAGAAAAACAGAATGGCGAAAGTTAGAATCAGTCAGCTTAATAGTAGGAGAGTTATGAATGAATGAAATGTGAGATCAGTGTAGCTATGCGATTCTCAAATTGGCAATTTTGTCAGTGGATTTTGACGTAGTCATTAACAATACTCCCGTTTGTCGTGTACAAAAATATCATTAATTTATGTTATGTTCTTATTGTCGTCTCTCTTGGGTCACTACTCAAAATATAGGCCTCTTATAGATAGTATAATAATATTATAATAATAGGTCCTCTAAAAGGAAAAATACTTTCCTGAGTAATACATTTGAGAGATGAATCTATTTCAGTAATTTTGTTTTTTCGGAATAAATGAGAAAATTGTCTGACACTGCATCACAGAGACATTACCGACTCAGACAATTTTAAGTTTAGATACGTATATATTACACTTTTCCAAAAGTCAAATCTTTATTAGTTTTTGTCAGATTTTTTTGAAATTTCACTTGTCTGCTTCCCTGATCTTTCTGCTTTCTTTAAAAGTTCTTCACTATGAACGTTGGATTTCTATTTATGGACAATACAATAAGGACGCCCTCTAGCGCTTAAAATTACTTTAATGACGACACGAATATCATATTGACTTTGCAATTATAAACCTTCTAACCCCCACCGTGAGATCAAATTTGCTTTCTCTTTGTAAATTGCCTAAATGTGGGATTTTACCGCTCCGCTGAAGTAATATCCGGTGTAAGCAATTCAGGCACTGCTTGCTATTGATGGAAGAGAAAAAAAGAATCGAATGAAATAATTTCAATTGTCTGGCTTGTGGTCTGAACTTTGACCTAGGAGAGCTTTTGTGGACGAATTGAAAAGCTTGTAAAGAAAAATATTGCCATTTGTTATGCATGAACACTAGAGAGACATCAGTGCATGACGTTTCCAGGGGTCGGGTGCTTTCAAATGATACATTTATCGCAGCAATCCATAACCTGCTTCACTGAGCACCATTATGTTGAAAATGACATGTAGAAATTCATTTGGAGAAGAAAAAAAACTGAAAATGTTATGATTACATGTAAGCATGACCTGAATAAAATGTAAACTTGAAAACCCAATGAGTGGTAGCTTTCATACGTTTCTTTAAATAATGAGGACATTGAGAAATTTCTGCATTATTCAAAAATTAAATTTGTTCAGAAGAGCAAGGCATATACAGTCAGGTGAATGTTCAGCAAGGATCGTATATTTTGATGAAGGGGTAAGGTATACTCCAATGGGCACATGTAGGTACGACATGAACTATCGGAATATGTTAGTTTTTCCCTCTCGGATGGGCACCCTGTTCAATAACAAAGGGAATACACTTGTATTGCTTTAGGGTTAGTTATTGATTTTGGGAAAAACTAAGGGTGCCCCTGTCATCCCGGAAATCGGTATTGCTTAATTAACAAACATATTGGCACACCATGGAAATCTGGCACGTTCGCACTTTTCACTGTTTTACCAAAATCTAGTAATCATAGTATCAGTTAAGAGAATCTTATTTCTACATGATGAAAAGCAAGAAGCTATTTCTGAAAAAAAATTGTACTTTGCTCACAATAAGCGTTACTTGTCGGGGTTTGGTGGACGCACTATATATATATTTATATAATTCTAAAGGACAACAATTAAGATATAAACATAAACAGATTGACTCACAACGGAATATTTTTACAATGATTTTTATCAAAATTATCTTCTTTTTTTTGTCACACCAGATCAAACCTTGACTTCCATGAAATGATGTAAATAATTATGTAAGCTTCAGGATAACTGTTACAGAAACTGTCTCACTGCTCTCGTAACTACATGTAAACACTTGGTCTTTCACAATGTATTCTCTCTCATTTTGTACAAGGCTCTAGTCTCCCTCCATCAACCACACAAGGCCATCGGTGATTCTAACTGGTAAAAAAGAGATGAGTCGATGGGTTTCAGTTCTATTCATTAACTTTTATTTTTGGAAGAAAGGCAGCTCAATCTTTGAAGTTAACCATGTTACAGCTTATTGTGCTTTTTAGCCCTTGCCTTAAATTACATAACAACGAACAATAATGTATCTATAAAAACCAGGAAGCTTACAGATGAGAATCGTGCAAGCCTTAGGTTAACTGCCTTTCGGACAATACAAAGTTAGTACAAATAAAATAACCTCTCATGATCTGGGATATACCAGCGCTTCACCAGCAAATTTAGCACTTTTTTTATTATGTCACAAAAGACAGAAATCGTACGTGATTATTCTTACTAAACTCACACCGTTTTTAACAGTTCACAAGGTAATAATTGTACAATGCTTTTATTTAAAAAATTACAATTTGTTTTCACGGCATATCTTGACTTTTATGAAATTATCTATTTAATTATGTACGCTTTTAAGAATTACATTACGATGTATAACATTGTGAATTGGATATGAGTAAGAATTGACACCTTGTATGTATACGCAGAAAACTAACCCACCATATGTTAGCACGAGACTGATAAGTAGAAAGATAAAGGTACTTTTATATAATTTCTACACCTGAAGACAAGTATAGGAATACACTTAAAACACGCTTTAACAACACTGCAATACCAATTATGAGTAAGTGGTTTCAACCTTTAAAGTTTAGAACAATCTATGTACAATTCTGGAGAAAAACTACAATGGTATATGAAAATAACTAACTGATAATCAGTTGTTTTGTCGGATATGCACAGAAAGAAAATGAGACTGTGAAATTATGAAGTATAAACTCACCACCTGTTTGTAAATGGGTAGTCAGAAATATACAAGGATCACACGTACATGCACTTGTATGACTATCGATTGCATAGAAGATACCAAAACAATTGAACCACGTTTTAAAGGCAAAATACATGTTATGGGTTTGATAAAAACTGACCTATTTACTTTCTCAGCCATTCTCGAACAGGTTATGTACAATTCTGTTAGAAAAGAGCAATTTTACAATAATTTACAAATAAGACACTGTGTTCAAAGAAATTATCATTTGTTTTTATATGTTGCTAGGTAGGGCCCTCTTTGTAATTAGGAAAATCTACACGTACTACTAACGTGATATGAATAGAAATAGTATTGCTGGAAAATGAACCATTGCTATTACTGTTCAACTGTTTGTGATGTGATTTTATTAAACAAGGTGTCAACAAAAGGAAATATGACAGACTGCAACTTGTGCATTCCCGACTAAATCTATAATGATGTTGTGATGGCTTCAATGTCCAATACGATAGCAACTACATTCAGATATCTTGTCATTTAAAATCTCGTGTGTTTTAGACAATTGTTTTAGTTTGTAATATAGGCGTATTAAATACAGATTAGGCATATTACAAATATTTGACAGCCCCCCCCCCCCCCCATAGGTTTAGACTCTTGGACCAATATCTATTAGGTCTAATACTTCAAAATATAAATTTATTTTGTTACAGATGCACATTGAACAATAATAATATTCACCAAAGTTTGTATTTAAATCTAAAATCGTTGACGAGTTTGTGAGGTGGGGGTATGATAGCGCAAAACTAAATATCAATAACAAGTGACAATAACAGTTATAAGCTACTGAAATCATGGCATTTGAATGGCTGAGAACAAAGTTGTCATCTAAATTTTGCATTTATTATGTATTACAAGTTTTATGAAACAGGACCTAGAATTTATTTTTAAAACATGCTACTATCCCCGGATACATTGTCAGAATGAGAAAGAACATGGAAAGTTATTCCAAATATAACCAGAGAATACTGTGGAACTATATAGAAACCTACTGTTCCTTTTGGTTTAAAGAAATAGACCAAATTAAAAAAAATAGACAAACAGGAATATAATACTCGGAACAAATGGGAACTGGACTAATTGAGTTTAGAACAATTGATATTAGACAACAATGAAATTGGACCAAATGATAATGGACCAAATGTTTATGGACCAAAAGGCAAATCAATATAGATTGGACTAAGTTGCCATAACTTTTTTCATACATCATTTTATTATAGCATGAAAGCATCTTTAAAGTATAACCATAAACATTACGTTAGATAACTCTGCAACTAAACAATTGGTGCAATTGAAATTGGACTGTAATCCGGTATCTCTCAGCTAATTACTCTGCAGTTACAACAATCGTATAGCTAGAAGAAGAAAAAAACATCCTCTAGCTCCCAATATAAAACAAATCTTTACCTGACAAGAACAATCTGCCGACTTTGAGTGAACAGAATTCCCTGACAGTGCACCTTACAATCAATACCTATAATAAACCATTAAAACATTCTTACAATATATTGATAGTTAGTTAATAGTTCTTAATAGAACGATTAAGTTTTCCCAAACGGCAAAATCATTACATAAACGATACCAGTAGAAAATGTTACACACTTAATATACATTATGCAGTCATACAATTTGAAAAAAAATCCTTTGCCCTCACCGCAATTTATCCGTAGAGCACACCACACATTCTAATATAATATTCTTTTAATTTTCCAAATATTTATGAAATGTACCACCATTCTAAATTTAAGCTGTTAGCACAAAGATATATCCAATTTTGTCTAATCGGTTGTAATTCCGATACAAAAACACAACTTTAACATTAACAGTCAAATTGAAAATCAAATACTCTCGTCAAGAATTTTTGAGTGATAATGTCTGAACTGGTCAATTCAAACACATTTCATCTTTAAACAAAAAAAGTTCGAAAGATCTTATCATGATACACACTATTTCAGAGTTTTTTTTTTTTAAACAGTAGAGGTCACTCCAAAATCCAAGAAAGGGGTCCTTTTATAGAAAAAAAGTATTTTTCAAATGATACTTTAAGGAAATCTTGAACTACCCTAAATATGGTTTCATGTGAATAATATTTAAAGAATTTGCATTTTGATACCAATTTTGACGGGATTAGAAATAGATGATATTTCCTTTTTTTTTGGGGGGGGGGGATGTTTTTTTTGTTCATAAAATGAATTAGGTCTATATCTAAAACATTATTTTACATATATCAAAGTCGGGGAGGTTTCTTTCTTAGAAACGATCCAGGAATGTAAAAGAACAAAATATTTTGCAAATGAGAGGCTTATATCTTTATTCTGTAAAAAATCATTGCAAGGCTAAGGTTATAGATTTGATTTCCACAAAAACTAAAAACGTGTATTTAACTGTAAGCATATTTATGTATTAGTGTATTGTGGACGTGTTTGGTGTGTTTAAATCGATTTTTAAAGATACATTTTAAAGCCCCACTGTCCTACTTGTTGCTAGTTGCTCCCTCAAACTTCCCCAATCGGTGCCTGTTGGTCCCCCATGATCCTCTATTTCTTATGTTATTTGAGAGCTGAGTTGATGAGATAACCACCTGTCAGTAACTTCGCTGTATAGACTAACCCCTCCTGGCCAAACTAGTGCAGATAAGCTTTAAGTAAAACCTCAAATTACCAAGAAGTTGATATTATATGATGGATAATCAAAAAGCCTTTACGTTATGGTAGTTTGATGAATATAAACTTTGAACCAAAAACTTTTTTTGATATTAATTTTGTTTGATAACTCTATCCCCTTAATATGGCCAGTATTTCGGTATTTTTACTCTGCGATAGTAATTGGACATTTAGTAATTATAGATTTTATCGTAGTGTTTTGGCCGAACGTGTATCTCCTCCCTCGCAGAACATAATCTTCTCTTAAAGATGGAGACCAGTTCTGGTCATGCGATTGCATTGTGAAAGAAACGTTGTGGAATCGATCAAAAAAGGTTGATCATCTAGCATATAAGTATTCGTGTGTACTTCAAGGTTCTGGAATCATCAAAATGATAGTAAATTTGGCCCAGTCTTGGTAAAGTTACAAGCACTCTACACAAAAAGATGTATATGGGACTACGCGACACGTGCGCGATATCTATCCGGTCCAGATAGATGTAATAATTTACCAAATATATCAATTAGTAGGCGGTTTCCCGGCAAAATGTGTATCATCAAGGATTAGTAAAAACATGATTGGTAATCATAGCTTCCATTTCATTTTTGCGAGGGGTGTTTCCATAACTGATCTTTACCTTTAAATATATGCCCAGTGTATACTGTCATGAGTGTTTGTGCGTGTGTGTTGACCAAATTTTCCTCCACATGAATTACTTTTTATTGATCGTAATTATAGTTAACAATTAAACCCCCCAATTCAGCTTTTCTCAAAACTTCATGCAAGTCAGCCACACTACGGGTTGATCTATCCTTCCATATCGCCATGCAATCCCTCGTTGCCTTTTCATAGTTGGTCCCATACCTTTCGAGAATATTCCTGGCCTGGTTGTGCTCGACTCCTAGCCTTTCGCTAAACGTGTCGTAGTTGCGGCCTGGAATTGTTCTTGCCAAATCATTTAGCATTGCGTCGCTCACTTTCCTGGTTAAAAACATGTATATGAATAAAGAAATACAGATTCATTCAAAATGCTGTAATTTTTATTATTATGAATTTGTTTTGGGTGCAATTTTATCGTTCATTATTTTGTTTCGCCACACTAGGCACCTCAGTTTTATTAAGTTCAAATACAACGATTACAAAGGCGAAAATTGCTGAGGGGAGATTTCAAATCTATATTGTCTATAGGAATTTGTATGTAATCTTAATTAAAAATTCGTATTCATGATACTCATGGTAAAAGATTCTAATAAAAGTGTATTTCGCACGACGTGTGCGCAGCTTACAATTGATACTCACTAATAAACAATAATTTCTCTCCCTCTTATTTTATAGCAAATTCTTGATATTTCGAAAAAGAGATTGTGTGGAAATAATTGAAAATCTGATAGGTAATCCAAACTATGAATATTATCGTATACCATTTATATTGCAACAGGATAAATTCAGTTTCTATCAACAGTCCCCAAATTTAGATACCCTTCACCTGTACATTTAAGCTTTAAATAAAATGACTTCCTTAACTTGAAATTGTATTAAATTAATGACAGTAAATTTAGATTAATACTAATAAGATTAATATGACAAGATTAAAATATATATCTCTTCATGTCTTGAGGGGGTGATCCATCCTGATATTAAGTTGGTTTTAATACAAGCATAACAATGAGTAGAACAAATTATTTAGTGAAAGTTTGAACAGTATCCGATTAAGGAAATATGAAAGTTATGAGTTTCTGAAGTTGAGATCAGAGAAACAAATTGGCAACACTGTGACGTATTTTGCGAGCTCCTCTCCTATTTCATCAGTACAGAATATTTCATAAACTTTCATTACTTAGTTATTGATGATGGAATAGATTTGTTTCATAATTATAATAATAATAATAATAATAGCCTAATAGTCCACTCCAAATTTTATTAAACCGAAACGGAAATTCTTTTTGCCCAATTGATCGTGAGCCCGGCAGCCACTGAGCAGCGCCAGATCGACGTTGCTCTATCCCGACGTTGTTGCATTAAAATATTTCTTTTTGAAGTTTGTTGGTTAAGGGCAAACGGGGGGGGGGGGGGACTCACAAGATACGTCACGGAGTTGCCAAATTGTATTTGGTTAATCGCGCCTTCCAAAATTGTAAACTTTCTTAATTTCAATCGGATTTGTTTAATCTTTCGCTGACCTATTTCTTCCTCTTACCCTTTAAATGCAGAATTGGAATTGGGTCCTGTGACCAGGGTAATAATACTTCAAACACCAAGGTCTGTTACGTGTATCTAGTAGTGATCAAACTGTCACTTACCTGTTTATTACATTGTTACGTTTTAGTAGGGAGCTACACAAAACAGTTATAAATTATCATCATCCTTATATTACTTAAGTATTTGTTGAAGATGGGCAAGGCTTAAATAATTCATACTGGCATATTTACAAGGCATTACAACAATGTTTCAATAATGTAACCTTTGTTTACACATTCTAAAGTGTACAGGGCGAATGAGAAGGGACCTCGCAGCAAGAAATGTCACAGAGTTGCCAATTTGGGTTTGAACGATCGCAACTTTTAAAAAAAATTATAACTTTCTTATTTTTTATCGGATTTTGCTCAAATTCACCGAATTCACTTCTTCTCTCATTAAAGGGTGGACTTCTCCTTTATCCCTAAGGGGCCGGGGAAGAACCCACCCCCTCCCTCGAACGCAAAAAAAAAGGGGGAGGAAAGAAAATGAAGAGGACGTAGGAAGAAAAAGGAGCAGACAAAGAACATCTTTGAAATTCAGACAAGGATTAAGAGTAGAGAACGGAACAACGCATCGTCTTCTTTCTCTAATAATTTAATGAAACCTAAAAGCTTCCGCGCTTCACGAGGGAGGGGGAAACTAAATTCAGACGAGGATTATTTTCGAGAACGGTACAACGAAAAGTTTTCTTTCTCTAATGATTCAATGAAACTTAAAAGCTTCCGCGCTTCGCGCAGGAGGGGGGGAATAAATTCAGACGAGGATTATTTTCGAGAACGGTACAACGAATCGTCTTGTTTCTCTAATGATATAATGAAACTTAACAGTTTCCGCGCTTCGCGCGGGAGGGGGGAACCTGAATTCAGACGAGGATTATTTTCGAGAACGGTACAACGAATCGTCTTGTTTCTCTAATGATTTAATGAAACTTAACAGTTTCCGCGCTTCGCGCGGGAGGGGGGAACCTGAATTCAGACGAGGATTATTTTCGAGAACGGTACAACAAATAGTTTTCTTCCTCTAATGATTTAATAAAACTTAAAAACTTCCGCGCTTCGCCCAGGAGGGGGGGGGGGGGTGGGGGATGCTGAATTTATAAAAGGATTAAGAGTCGAGAACGGTACAATAAATCGTCTTCTTTCTCTAATGATTTAATTAATTGAAAAAGCTTGCGCGCTATGCGCGGGAGGGGGGAAACTGAATTCAGACGAGGAATAAGAGTAGAAAACTGTACTACAAATAGTCTTGTTTCTCTAATGATTTAATGAAACGTCAAATCTTCCGGGCTTCGCGCGGGATGGGGGGGGGGGAACTAAATTCAGACGAGGATTATTTTCGAGAACGGTACAACGAATCTTCTTCTTTCTCTAATTATTTAATGAAACGTAAAAGCTTCCGCGCTTCACGCGGGAGGGGAGAAACTAAATTCAGACGAGGATTATTTTCGGGAACGGTACAACGAATAGTTTTCTTTCTCTAATGATTCAATGAAACTTAAAAGCTTCCGCGTTTCGCGGAGGATGGAGGGGGAAACTCGCCCCTCCATGCACCCCCCCCCCCCGCATTACGTCACTGCTGGTCACCATTACGTACAAATATTTGGCTCGCATAATTTCAAATTTGGGCCCCCCCCCCCCCCCCCTAAGAAATCCTGGATCCGCGCCTGATGCCCATACACCTTTCAGTACAAATCAGAGTTGTAGTAACAAAGGGCGTTGATAGAGACGTTGCAACTGTTGTACCAGAACACACAAAATCTCATTTATACCTTTTTGATCTACGCTGGCATATAGTTGATATCTACGAACATTATCGATATTGTTCCCTAAGTTTTGGGCTATCACATCAATGAGATTCTAATCAGTAATTTTTAAAAAGCACATTAGCCATTAAGAAACAAATCTAACCTCGCTGTAGAAGTCGGAACTTCACCGACTGCTGCTGATGCACCTTGAGGAAGAGTGTCCACTACTGTAGATGCCACCGGTCTCGGAGATGTGGAATTTGTGTTCACTAGTGATGCCTCAGTTATTCCTGATTTTAAGTGTGGGAAAACTACAGAAAGTAACATAAAAATGTAAGAATACAATTTGTATACATTGTTACCAAAGTGTTAATAATAAATCATCAGGGATATTCTTATTTTGTTCATCTTTATGTGGTCCAAGATAGTGCTTCAGCACCATACTTTGCTGTTCATGTGCAAGCGAGCCAAACGAGCGAGCAATAATGTTACAAAAACAATTGTGGTCACATTGCACCCGATTAGTCTATGTGAAGAGGCTATGGTAAATATACTGTTTCTGGAGAAATGAGGGGGTGATAACAACATCTTGAAATATAGCACGTAAATTAATTACATATCTCAGTGTGTTTTACACGAATGATACACAATGATAATGTAGTATGAATAGGTATATTATGGAACAAAGGGTTATCGATTATCTTGGCCTAGAAAAGGGAGGTTCGATAGCTTTTAAAACGAGCACGATTATATTTTGGAAAGGGGCACAGTTAGTTTTTATGACATTTTGATAATTGTGCCCCCCCCCCCCCGGCTAGATATGGTACTTCAGACGACCACAAAATGGCACAGTCTGTAAGCAACAGCGGGAGATATAGGTCAAAAGTGGCACCTAGCAAAGGGCAATTACATCAGTCAAAAACAAGGGGAGCAAATGGGTTGTTATCAAAAGCAGCAAAAAGCGATTTCCAAAAATTGAAAAATGCACCTTTCAAAGTAAAAGAGGCGCTTTTCAGGGGTGAGGAAGGGCATTCTCACCCGTAAACAGGGTGGAATCATCGGAGAAGAAAAGGGGCACTTCTTAAAAGGGAAATGCACTTATTACAAAGGAAAATGGATACTTGTCAAAGTAAAAGGGGCACCTATCAGATTTGGATATGACACTTATCAGAGGTGGAAAGAGTGCATTCATAGGAAAGGGAAGGGGCAGTTATTACAAAAGATAAAGGGGCAATTATCAGAAGGGAAGGTTCAAGTAATTGGAAGGGTAAGTGGCATGTGTCAAAGTAAATGAGGCACTTATCGGAAGGGAAAAGGACACTTATTAGAAAAGGAAAAGTCAATTGTCCAACTAACAGGAGCACCTATCAGATTAGAATAGGAGCACCAATCACAAATAATACTTACTACAGTAACTATTCTAGTACTACACTATCAACAGGAACAATACACACCAAACAAAATGCATTCGATACATTGCATTCCGGCGGGGGAAGAACAAAGGGACAATCCTGTTATATTTTTATTTTTTTTCTTCACTCCCGCACATTGAGTTCAACTCTGTAAATCTAGTTTTACGGTGGAAAAATAATAAGTAATTGCAGGGGCGAACCAAGATAGTGTTTTTTGCTTGCCTGTGTGCATTAATGTACAATTATGGGTGCAGCGGATCTCGCGGTGTAGTCTGTCAAACTGCCAGCCTGCTTGCCTGCCACCACAAACTGTTCGTGATCCGCCCAGAGTGTGGCGGAAGGTTTGTGTGGAAGTTGCGATTTCGGTTTGGGATAGACTTGTCAAATCCTTCCGACTTCCAATGTGCGTTAAATTGACGATTTATTCATTTATTAGCTCCTCGGTATTTTTAGTTTCATTAAAATACTGTTTGGTGTGCAATTTGATGTTCTAAATCGTGATGACAATCTTTACTGTTAATCTTGTTAAGATAAAGAAGTTATTAAAATTGATAGTATTCACATTATGAAATTAACATTGTATGTTTAAGCCTATTTAACTTTCGTAATTGGTTTCATTATCTGTTTTTGAAAATTGTCCGTGGTTCTAGTTCAATCCCCGTGGGCGAGGGGTAACTTTTAAAAAATAAATTCCCCCTTTTTCCTGGCCGCTTATTTCAAGGCTTGTATAGGCGGCCCTTTTTCCCATGAGTTTGACGAATTACTTGAAAGAACAAAAAAAAATTGTTCGAGAGTACTCACCGGTTTGGAGATCTGGAACCTTATAATTCCTCAAGAACATGTCTCTAAGTCTTTCAAGCCCTGTTAGCTTCAAGGCATCTGCAAGAGCTGGTCGTTCTTCTGCATCTGTTTGGGTATCTCGCCAATCGCGGAGCATCTTCAATGTACCATCATACGTCACATGCTGGTAACGGGTATTCGTGGCTATGTACCTCTCAATTTCGGCTGGATCAAAACCAAGGGCCTTGCCGAGAGAGTCTATTTTCGTGTTGTCTGAGATCAGACGCGCCACGTTTATCAAGATGTCATCAAAATCCTCTTCCCGTCCGAGATGACTCCTTCAAAGACATGTAGGTAACAGTACTCAGTTTTTTGACTCAGTATTGAACTATTCTAGTCTTTTAACTGATCTGAAAATGTCTAGAAGTTACACTAATGGTTTGTTATGTAGAAAAGAGGCCTCTATACGAGATGCCGGGAGACATGAACATGTATCGAAACTCCTCAGAAAATCCAGGAAGTACTCCTAAGACATGAAATAGTTTCATTATGGAGCTAAACAAATCCATAATTCTCCTTGTATTACTTGCAGTCTGTAGTATAGTATTAATGACTGCTTTGAGAGAAATAGTTGTTTTTATACGCTCAAGGGAAGGTTAGAATTGTGCTATTGACCGAGGCGTGCCGAGGGCAATAGCCCAATTGTAACCTTCCCGAGAGCGTATAAAAACAACTATTTCTCGAATATTAAAGCAGTCATTAATACTTTTATATGCCGAAAACAAAAGAGTCAACTAATGACACCACCTTATCTGCACGGTTGTTTTTATGAGTGTATCTTTGAGAGTAGACTAGATCTAGATTCTAGTCTAAGCAAGATATCTTTACAATTTTGGGGGTGGGCCGGCCTGTGGGGAATATGGAGAAGAACCTGCGCTTTCATATGACACCTCACTTATTGAGTATCACCTTCAGGATCACAACAGATTATAAAGGTTTGAATCTCGAATTGAAAAAAAAACTTGACCTTTTTTGCATGGTCGCGGAATGCACGTAGACTGCATAGAGAAATGCATTGCGTACAATCTCTATGGGAATAATTTTAACACACAACATCGGGTGCGCTGACAACTAGATCTATTTTCGTCTAGAGTCTATACGTATATGCTTTTTCAGCAACTAAACGAACATGTTTATGGATAATTTCACGTCCCCTTTTTGTTGTTCTTGCTGTCAGCGAGTCTTGCATTTGATAAGTTGAAATCTTGGGAGAGATTCTTGAGCCATTTTTGTCTTGTTTGGAATTGTCTTGTCTTGTATGAAAATACCGACCAATTTTTCGCACACGTACGGTATCCTCGATCGCTCAAACCATTTTTTAACATGTAAACCTATGGGGTAACCATGGAGACTGACCTATTTTCCCAATAACCATGGTTATTGGAAAAATAGGTCTGTTTTAACCATGGTTACTGCGAATTTTCGGGAACAGTTAAAGTTTATGAATGCAATTTCGACCAATCAGATTGCTGGATTACTTAAGTGAGGTATATAATCATCTATAGTGATGCATATTGCACCGATTGTCTCATTTTCGCTCGCGTGAACATTGCCAGCACAAACCACTGATAGACCGTGGGCCGAGCGCGATTTTTGTTCCAGTCCGTTGCATAGATTACTGGTACAAGATTTAGATAATGTTAATAAAATGATAAAAATACACAGATCCCAAATCAGCTTATTCCTACGACAGAATCTTTGCCGTTCGTATAATACATCATTTTAATTGACAAGTTATTTAAGAGAAATGGGCGTGAACGAGACCGCCTACTCTCCGTTCGTACACGTGTATAAACTCACCGTGCGACGAGAGTGAAACAGCACAATCTCTGTCTCCGTCGTACGAAGAAATTATGTAATCTATTCGAATATTTCCCAAAGCTAATCACATTTGCTGATGTAAATAATATGATTTTGCAAATATGAACTGCTAAAACTAATGAAAACCTCGTATGGGCGGTCATAGCTACCATGAAACAGACGAGAAATAGCGCGTTGCCAATTTGATATTATTGTAAGGATCGTATGCAATTCTCTTGAATGTACGTACATGTACACTGATCTGTGTAGAGATCAGTGGCTCCGTACCGACAAGACTCGAGTAATTTTTGTGTAATTAGAACTTTTTATGAAAACATTTCTTGTATTAGCAATGCAATGGTAGTTTAAGAATATGCCTACAGAATTAGAGTCCCTAAATATTCATTGTAACTATAAAAAAAGATATATGTCTTTTTTAATTTCCAGTCCTGAAGAAGTTTTTACATGTTTTCAAATGTTTGATTTTTTTTTTTTTTTTTTTTTTTGGGGGGGGGGGGGGGAGTTCTCGCTTAATAATAGGGTATACGGGGATGTGGGTTATTTTTCTTCCTGGAGGAAGAAATATGACAATTTTTATTCAAAATTACACTGCATTCACTGGCTTAAAAATTGATAACAAATACATGCTGAGGTATATATGTGAAGTGTACAGAATGATGATGTATAATTTTATGTCGTCTGGATTTTGAAATCATGTGATGTTATTATAGTTATACAGAATGTTTTCATACATGTTTGGTTTACAGACATTTTATTTGTCAGGACTTATACATTTCTGACTAAACAAATGGTGACAAGGTTTTATATCCTTTTCCCCCTCTTCCTGTCAGATCTGTATACCAGAAGCCGATACTTACAAGAAACACTCAATAATATTGTTTAATAAGTAAAATAAACAGATTTTAGAGCATATTTTCTGTTAGTTTTGTTATGTTTTGATGAACTGAATGCCCATCTATACATGTATGTGCGAAGAACCATTTACTGGATGAGAATGTGAAATAAAAGATAAATGTCGGTATTTGAAGGCTTCCACTTAACCAAAAATAAATGAATATAAATAAATATATATTATAAAGTTTTACGGGGATCCGGGACGGGAATCATGTGCCACCGGAATGCGTGATTTTTTCACAAAAAATCCCTTGAAAAGGGTTAGGGTTTTGTAGGCCTAATTAAGATCGGATATTTTAGCTCATTTTTTCGCTGGAGTATACAAAAAAAACTTTTGAATAATGGCCCCTTTCTGCCTAAATGACCATTAGATATAGGTACGGGTCAGTTGTCGGCCTTATACATTTTGTCAGGACTTATACATTTTTTACTAAACAACTGGTGACAAGGTGTCAGTACTGTTGTTAGCGGCACACCCCAGTCGGAACCAAATGTGAGTATCCCGCCCCCCCCCCCCCCATGGCATAATTTGTTAACCAAAAATAAAATATTTTATAAAGGAAGAAACCAATGAATTTATTAAAGATGAACATGAATAAATGATTGAAGAAATAAATTGTCACATGTCACCAAAAAACGTTTTAGTTCTACCTATTTTGTTTTTCTTTTTACTTTCCTGAAATGGAATATGGTCACTTCCGAAACACTTCAATGAATATACACTTCAATAAATTTATCATGTGGCAGCTGTGGATCCAAGGGGGGGGGGGAGAGGAGCGGGAGAGGCATCGAAGAAATTCACTGACGAGCAAGCCGAAAACATCAAGGATAACATAAAAGGTCCTTGGCCTTTTCAGGTGTTTAATGATTTTCCCGGCCCATCCCCTTTGGAGGAGGATTTTCTTCAAATGAATGTCTCATATATACAAGTACATTTATTTATTTTTGGTTAAGTGGAATCTTTTGCATACAGACATTTATGTTTCATTTCACATTCTCATCCAGTAAATGGTTCTTCACACATAAATGCAGTTGGGCATTCCGTTTATCAAAACATAACAAAACGAACTATAATAACATCGCATGATTTCAAAATCCAGACGACATAAAATTATACATCATCATTCTGTACACTTTACATATATACCTCAGCATGTATTTGTTATCAATTTTTAAGCCAGTGAATGCAGTGTAAATTTTGAATAAACATTTCTTCCTTCAGGAAGAAAAATAACCCACATCCCCGTATACTCTATTATTAAGCGAGTACATGTAAAAACTACTTCAGGACTGGAAATAAAAAAAGACATATATCTTTTTTTATAATTACAATGAATATTTAGGGACTCTAATTCTGTAGGCATATTCTTAAACTACCATTGCATTGCTCATACAAGAAATGTTTTCATAAAAAGTTCTAATTACACAAAAATTACTCGAGTCTTGTCGGTACGGAGCCACTGATCTCTACACAGATCAGTGTACATGTACGTACATTCAAGAGAATTGCATACGATCCTTACAATAATATCAAATTGGCAACGCGCTATTTCTCGTCTGTTTCATGGTAGCTATGACCGCCCATACGAGGTTTTCATTAGTTTTAGCAGTTCATATTTGCTAAATTATATTATTTACATCAGCAAATGTGATTAGCTTTTGGTAATATTCGAATGGATTACATAATTTCTTCGTACGACGGAGACGGAGAATGTGCTGTTTCACTCTCGTCGCACGGTGAGTTTATACACGTGTACGAACGGAGAGTTGGCGGTCTCGTTCACGCCCATTTCTCTTAAATAACTTGTCAATTAAAATGATGTATTATACGAACGGCAAAGATTCAGTCGTAGGAATAAGCTGATTTGGGATCTGTGTATTTTTATCCTAATTTCTGGTTACCAAAAACTATGTACCACAAAGTCAGTCCAAAAAAAGAAAACTAAGCCCTAAAATCGCGCTCGGCCCACGGTCTATGACCTCTACCTCCTGAACGGATCATCGCACATTCCCATTCACTATACGTTACGTACTAAAAGGCTGTATTGTCTGACCGTTCATGAATATTCATGTTTTTGCTAAACTCGGCAAAATGTTTGCTTTTACTAAATGGAAAAATTACGGTGGGGGGTTGGATGAAATGGACATAATGAAATAGGCAGAACTGATCTATGATAATTCATGCTTTTTATGTTTCGTGTGCTCGACCTATAATTTTCAAATCGCTTGGTAAACTGAGTCCAAAGTTAGACTTGTTTCACATGTGTATTATAGGCAATGACGAGCTTGCAACCTATTTTGAAAAATTACGGTGGGTGAACTTTCAAAAGTCAATGAGACATGAGGGCTCCAATGAAAGAGCTAGTGATAACGTACGTCGGGGTGGATGTGCTTTTCGTTTAAAAAAAAAAAGAATTTTTAACGATTTTTAAAAAAAAACGTCCATAGGCTAACATGTTAGGCTGCTGAATCTGACCATGCTCTGACGATAGGGGGCGTTGTGAAATGAGACTAAACGGAGCCATATGGATGCTGGAGAGCCTTTAGAATATTGTTAGAGGAATAGTAGTAAGAGAAGGTTGATGTTAAAGAAGAAGACAGTATGGTGATGATTATGATGATAATGAGGAAGCAAAAGAAGAAGACGAAGCCGAAAAAGAAACAAGAGAAATGAAGAAGAAAAAGAACGCGAAGCAGAAAAGGAAGAAGTTGTAGTAGGATAAGAACAACAACAACAAGAGCAGAAGAACATGAATACAAACATCAGCAACATCAACATGAATAATAAGAATGCAAAATAGAAATGTCAGTATATTTCAAATAGATGGGCAATGTAATCAGTATCACTTACAAGCTCTCCTAGGTTAAGTTTCAGACTTCAAGCCAGACAATTGAAATTATTTCATTCGATTTTTATTTTTAACCATAATGCATGGCTATCCAGAGGAATTTTCCTGTTGAGGACCGGGGTAAAATGCAATGAGTTATTGTGATTTGTTTGCATTTTTAATCTTTATTTGTGGGGGCTGCCCCCTACCCTAACCCCTGCTGCGTACAGTCATGATTCAGTGGCAAAGCAACAAGCAACATTGACAAAAGACTTAACTCCGTTTCATCGACAATCAGCCATGCATGAAGTATTTTGTCTATATGTGATCGTCCACGAAACGGAGTTAGGTCTTTAATAAATTCCGTTTGTTGATACGGCAGGCAGCCAGTGAAAACGAATTCGTTTAATCAAATTATGGAAATGCAAGCCTCACTTTGAACAAACAAAACTTTGTTATTCCTGGCTCATTTTTCCTGATTGAGGTGTCATATGAAAGAAAATGAACTTTCTAGAAATGTGATTTTTTTTTTTAAATCAAAGTTTAGATACCGCCCGCCAAATGAGTTTTTGGTTTTCTCTCTTCAAATTGCCTTTAATCACTCATGCGTGAAATACGCATCATATGAGTTGCATTAAATGAAAGAGAGGGATCTATAAAGCTTTACAGATATGTGTTATCTATTAATTATAATTGTAATGAAGTTATGATAAAACATCGATAATTCTCGGTTTTGTTTTTTTGGGGGGTCGCACTGTATTATTTCAGTATTGTTGAAGAAGGGCAAGGCTCAAGTGGTTCCTACTATTGAATTTACAAGTTATAACAACAATTTTTAAATAATGAAACATTTGTTTACACATTATAAAGAGTACAGGGCAAATGGGAGGGGACCTCCCAATATGGGTCACAGAGTGGCCAATTTGGATTTGAACGATCGCACCTTTCAAAAATTCTGAAAACTTTCTTGATTTGTATCGGTTTTCGCCCAAACTTTCCCGACTTTTTATCTTATTCGTCTGCTTCTAACAAACCAACTTGATATCAGGGTGGACTTCCTCTTTAACCCTAACAGTGCCGGGGAAGAATCCCCCTCCGGGGGGGGGGGGGCGCTACGGTACGTTCAATGTTTTTTCTTCGAACATGTACCACCCACAAGGATAAGAGGGGGAGTGGGTTGAATTCACACTCCCATCCTCCTCCCTCCCTTTTTGAGTATTAATTAATTGCTTATTCATTGAACATATCAAATCCTTCCTCGTTGCAGCTTCGTTCCTCTCTTCAAATATAAGATGCCTTGTAAAGCATCAATTTTTTTTTCGCGAGGGAAACCTTAAAGGGCAATCCAACCCTAGTAATACGTTGATTTGTATGAAAGCAGAAAAATAACAGAACATAATGGCAAAAGTTTGAAATAAATCGGACCAATAGTAAGGAAGTTATGAATGTTTGAAATATGACATCACTAAGTCTATGCGAATCTCAATTGGTAGTATGGTTAGTGAATTATAACATAGGACGTGGATAACTCTTCCTTTTACCGTGTAGACAAATATCAATAATTTCTGTTATTCTTGTAAGTTCCTTCTCCCTTGGGGCATTACTTCAAATATACTATAGATTGCATACAAGTATAGGTCTTCTAAAAAGAATAGACCCGCGTGAGCCATGAACACATTTTTGAAAAGTTTAAATTTTAGTCATTTTATGTTGAACAGATAGGAAAGTAGTCCGGCACTAAATCACATTGACGTTATATACCGCTTCAGCCAAATTCAAATGCCCATTCACAAATTCATAACCTTATTACATTTAGTCATATTTAATTGAACATTTCATCAGTTTACTTCTCTGATTTTTATGCTTTCGTTTAGAGTAGTTGTATATTGGGTTGGATGTCCCTTCAATCTAATTAAGACCAGCCTTGACTTTTTGGTGTATTTCTGTATGGTTGATCTGAGTACTCTGACATGCTCAAAATGTCGTCATTTGGTCAAAGAATATCAACTGCATTGAATATACGTCTGTAATTGTACAATGTGTTTTCGTCGAATTCTTATCAATCTTATTCCGCCCTTTCTTTTTCCTTCTGTGTCGTAACGGGGATATGCCTATACACCTTTCAGTATAAATCAGAATGTAGTCACAATGGGCGTTGGTAGAGACTTTGCAAAAGCGTTGTACCAGAACGCAAACAAAATTTCGGTTATACCTTTTTGATATAGGCTGGCATATAGTTTCATTTCATTTTATTTCATTTCATTTCTTTATTGAGTCCATATAGGATAATTGTTTATATGCACATGAACAATCTTGCTTCAACATATATATGAACATAGGAACAACATATAATTGACATTCATAGGGCCCTGTTTTAGTATACATTTGATATAATATACATGGTCATGATGAATATACATTTAAATACTCTTTCTTCTTCTTCTTCTTCTTCTTCTTCTTCTCTTTCTTCTTACATACCCTCCATTTTTTTTAAATTCTTATATGCTCTAATCTAAAGTAGGTATTTTGTGTTAAAAATTATTTCTTGATATGGTATAACAGTAGAGGTACAACAGTATTATACTAAAACAATATATATATTCGTGTAACATGTCAATGAGGGTATTTTGCATGGTTTTCACATTCTCTATTCTTTACTGGGTTTCATTAACTACTCTTATGGAAAGTGGAATGAATGAATTAATGCGGCGACTAGTTCTTGCTTTAATAGATCTCAATCTTCGTCCGCTCCTCAGGTGTATGTACTGGTCATTAAGGGGGTGGGTAAGATCAGACATAATGGATAGGGCCTTAGATACTACTCTTTCCTTACAGACTTCATCTAGGTCAACAGTATGGTTCATTATTTTGCTGGCTTGTTTTACAACCCTTCTCAGCTTTTGTTTGTCATTTTGCCTTGCATTGTTAAACCAGATAATGGAATCAAATGTAATAGTACTCTGGATTATCGACTGGTAAAAGAGAAACAGAATTCTGTCGTTCACATGAAAGTACTTTAACTTTCTAAGAAAATATAAGCGCTGGTTGCATTTTGTTAGTGTGCGCTTTGACTTGTCTTCCCAAGACAGCTTATTGTCGATTTCTGTACCTAGGTATCTATAACTGTCAACATTCTCAATGGTATCATCATTAAAGTATATAGGTCTATCAATGGGTTCAAAAGCTTTCTTTTGCCTAAAGTCAAAAACAATTTCTTTTGTTTTCTTTGAGTTCAGCAGTAAATAGTTGATATCTAAGAACAATATCGATATTGTTCCCTAATTTTTGGCTTATCGCATCAATGAGATTTTATTCAAGAACTAGATTTGTAATACTTGTTTGGAACAAGTATAGGCGGGCTGATCCAACAAAAATTGAGACAAAATAAAGGGTACATTTGGGATAGCTTTTTGTCTCAGCTACAACATACTCGAAGTTCAGCGTAAATGAAGCTAAAACGACGTAGATATTGCTCGCGAAAGACGGGAATGTAGAATCAAGTTTTGAGAAAAAGTCATGTCCCATAGAGAATACACGCAAAATGTGAAAAATTGACATGCCTCCTTTAATCGCAAAAATACGCCATGATGCCTTAGTCAAAATGAAAAATCGTGATGACTGGATTTGTAGAGAATTGTCTCAGCTAGAACATATCAAAATTTTGAAGACAATCGATCAATTTTTACAAAGATACAATCAATTTTCCAAAAATATGCGGACGTCATAATATGCAAATTGAAATTTTGAGTTCGGAGGCCATTATGATGACGTCATGAGTTAATTGAGGGTCAAATGAGACATGAAATCATATCTCCGATTCATACTCAATCAAAATATGAAAAAAATTGGGGTCACCTTGCATCCTAAAGAGCTACAATGGATTTTGCATAGGCATGTTTTTGCCCATATATGCTTTGTATTACAAGAGCTCGCGCGCACAGAAATTTATGTTTAACGGTCGATCATTCCGTCATTAATAGTCATAAAGAGATAAACATGCTATCAATTTGTTTGTAAACATATGTGGAATATTATGAAAGAAAAAAAATGGCAATTCTATGTTGTGCAATAGTTTTACGCACGAAAACGCGCACGCATGTGCGTGTGCGCGATTTTTTATAAAATGCTTAGAATGGCCTAAAACGTATGCAAAATGATTTTGAAACGATTTTGAGCATTTCAAAATTTTACGCGCGCATTGGCGCGCGGACGTACGCGCATGCGCGCGTTATTTGACCTGCCATTGACCGGACGGATATTGACCTTGATCATGATAAATATGAATGAGAAATACCTTTTGGTTATGAAGATATCATCATGAGTTGATTTTCGTAAAATTTTACAAAATGGCGCCTAGATGACGTCATCAGTCAAGGTCAAAGTTGAAAAAATTCTGTGCTTTGTACATATGCCTATACATAGGTGTGCCAAATTTCAAGGCATTTGATTCAGCCATTTTCAAGTTATCTTGTCCACAAAAAAGTGGTTAGAAATAAGAAAAATAAAGAATAAATAAATAAATAAATAAAGGCAATTCTAACGAAATTATAAGGTGGTCTGTACGTTATACAGCCCACCTGATAAAGGCAATTCTAACGAAATTATAAAGTGGTCTGTACGTTATACAGCCCACCTGATGATGAAGAAAAGCAGATTAGCAATTAAGAATAAGTCTAACCTTGCTGTAGACGTAGGGACTTCACCGACTGCTGCTGATGCACCTTGAGGAGGAGTGTCGACTACTTTGGATGCCACCGGTCTCGGAGATGTGGAATTTGTGTTCCCTAGTGATACCTTGGTTATTCCTGATTTTCAGAGAGGGAAATGATCGAGTCGAAATGCTTTATATCATTTAGTTTTTACATTAGTTCTTGATATGTTCGTTTGTTACCTTCTATGCATTTACAATGAAATTAAGGTAAGCAATGCCTAGGTAACATTTGCTCTCCGGTTAGGAATAGGATACGGCGGCCGTACGCTCCCGAAATTGAGAAATACTTGTGGCATACGCAGAGAATCTGCAGTGGCCTCAGGGTCACCCTAGGGCGTATTTCTATATTTACAGGCCGTCCGGGTAGCCATTGGATTATAACGTGGAGTTATAATTGTTTTCATTTCTAAGTTCGCCGCAGCGATTAGACACGCCGTAGCCATGCCGTAGGGCGGTTTCACCGCGACCAAACGTCGGGCGTGCGGTGGCCTTGCGTTCGCCGTGTGGCTGCTCTAGGGTCTTATGAATTATAAATGACTTTTGCGGACCCCAAATAAATTGCGTTTGCTGCAGGAATTACACGGGAACCTAGGTCAGCCTTAAGGTGGCCGTATACGGAGGCCTTCCGGGCGCCTTTGTATTTGTCAAATACCTACGACCGCCATCACAGGAGGCCGTAATGACCAATTGAATTTAAAAAGATTGAAATCTAAAAAAAATTGCAAGGATTATAGACATGTTAGTTTCCTAATTTATAATTAGTGCTATTTGAGGAGTTGAATAACTTAAAAAGTTATACTAGGGAAAATGCCCCCCCCCCCCCCCCACTCCGAGAACGGACGGACCCCATGCGTGTTGCCAAAATGTCCTTTTCGTAACAAAAGAAAAAGGTCGACCCGTATTGACCTTACACACCGGATATTTGAGGAAAGGGGGGGGGGGTGCTGAAAAAGGCTCGTATACAAAAGAAAAAGGTCGAGCCGTATTGACTTTACACACCGGACTTTTGCTGAAAAGGGGGGGGGGGTCGGTTTAAACACGCATATGCGTACCCTAAATAACACTGAGTGGGGGGGGGGGGGGCCGGGGAAAATGCTAAGTGATTTCTCGTAAAGAGGCTTCAACCAAATTGTTTATAATGGAACGACGAAGAGTACCATAGCGTCCTGAGAGAGATGGTCGTGACACGCGTACGCACTCAAGGTTCAAGTCAGGGAACGCTGAAGTAGTTACCTTCCTATTATTGTATGTGGGAGGGAACTATTTGGAGCTCGAAGTATTGAGCATTGATCGAGTACGTGTGCGCGTACTCGATTTTTCACCCCGCTGTTACTATAGTAGCTTCTCGATTTTGCACACGAACCGCAGATTCTCCGTCCGTAATGGGTTTGCGAAAACTCCCTAATAGGGACTTTTAGATTTGCACGTCAACAGCTTTGACTGCAACGTGTGACGTCATTTTAAGGCACTGCGCATGCGTTACGTCGTCTCAGTCGGCGATCGAGAATGCGTCAACCTTGATTTTCCTAAATCTAGTACATACATAGCGCCTTTACATGCTCAAGGTACTAGTATGCCGCGTGCGCATAAAATATACAGTTCCTCAGGTAGACAAAGGAACATCCCTTCCCTGCTATGTAAAAATGTGTAGAACAGGTGTCACATGCATATTCACCTGTTCTACACATTTTTACATATTAATAGCAGTGAAGGGATGTTCTTTGGTTATGGGTAGAATGAGGAACTGTATATTTTGTCCTCTTTCTTTGTCCGTGATATTCATAGTGTTACTTCCTGCATGCATGTATATCGTCGAGTGCAATCTAAAAGATTTCTAATTGTAGTCAACATCGGCAGTTAAGTACGTTGACACGCATGAACAGTCGGCGTTCGTCGTGTTCTAGTCCACTCAATCTAAAAGTCCCTATTGAGAAAGCGGGACGGACGTATGGACGAACGGACAACCCCAAATTACCTCCAGCACCACCTTCGGTGGGCGGAGGCATACCAACTCTAAGGGGGGGGGGGAGCCTGTGAAAGAAATTGTATTAGAAATTGGAAAATTTGCTGATCATTAATCAGTTCGATACTTTGACATTTACATAGCAGTACAAAAACAACGATATTGCAATGATATCATAAGGACCACCCAGTTCACTTTTTAATCTTATATCGATGTTACCACCGAAATATCTAAAACTTTCTCTGTCAGGAAACGCTTCAGACAGTTGTAATAATAATAATGATAAAGATGATGATGATAACAATAATAGCAATAATAACAATATTAATGACAATAATATTAATAACGATTTTCATTTTTTATTCAAAACCACACAAAGCATGATATAATCTGTTACATAAAAAAGAGACTGGTAATAATAGTAGATTAATCAACATATTCTAACTTGATTACATCATGAACTAAATGGTTTTAGGACCCTTTTAGAAGCTAAGCTTGTGAGCGGGGCCCTATGGTCAACAAAATACATACATTTACAGTAAAAAGAATGTTACGTATGATTATACAATAGATGAAAATACTAAGCTACAGAATATAGAACATACAAATACTCTCTCACAAACACACACACACCCACACACACACACACACGCAAACACACACACACACACAGGTCCATACATAGCAAACACACTGACGAGAAGGTCCTTAGTGGTCAAAAAGCATTTCAGAATAAAAAATTACTAAGATGCAAATAAAAACGATGTCAGTCTTTCAAGTAGGTACGTTTTAGATAACCTTCTAAACCTAGAAAGAGTTGTACTATTTTTTGTTGATATCATCAGGCAGACTGTTCCATTCTTTAATGCAAGAGATATGGAAAGAGGTCAGAGTGACATTTGTTCTTGCAAAAGGCTGACGAATAAGACACCTTTGGCGTGTATTATAATTATGAATTTGCGAGTTCTGACGGAATAAATCTTTTAACGTACATTCATGAGGCATAGACTTAAGATTAAACATTAACAATATGCAATTGAACGACACAAGTCTACTTAGTGGTAACATTCTTAGCCGAAGGAACAATGGAGAACCTGGATGTCTATAATAAGAATTAGTAATAAGCCGTATTGCCTTCTTCTGCCATACTCTCAACTTATCAAGATATGACTCAAAAGTGTTTCCCCAAGCAACATTACAATATGTCAAATAAGGAAGAATAATACTATGATATAATGTTATCAGCACTCTTTCAGGTAAAATAAATTTTAATCTAAAAATGACACCTACACTTCGGGACAACTTTGTGCATACAGCATCTAAATGATTTCTCCAAGATAAATGCTCATCCATGGTTAACCCTAAGAACTGAACATTTTCACTAAGCGCAGCATCATGGCCTCCAACATTAAGAAAAGTAATGCCATCTGGAAGATCTTTACCCTTGGAGCGAAAAATAACACATTTGGTCTGTTGAACATTCAACAATAACTTATTACAACAATACCATGCATACAGTTTCTGAATCTCTTGATTCGCAATTAGTAATAAATCTTCAGCCTTCTTATCAGCCAACAGCAAGCTGGTATCATCAGCAAAAAGTGAGTATGAGAATAATGTTGATGAGTGTATTATTTCATTTATATAGATCAGAAACAACAGGGGTCCAAGAACAGAACCCTGAGGTACACCATATTTACTAGAAGCAAGTTGGGAATTAGTACCATTCACCACAACAAATTGTGTCCTGTCAAACAAATAGCTTTGGAACCAAGACAATGCTACACCACGTATTCCATAATGCTCAAGTTTCCTGAGGAGGATGCCATGGTCAATGGTATCAAACGCCTTAGACGGATCTAAGAATTTCCCCAAACAATACTTGTCTCCATCAATAGCTTCTATGATATTACTTAATAAATTAAACACACCCATTTGTGTGGAGAAGTGCTTACGGAAACCACACTACAGAGGAATCAAGATATTCTTTTTAGATAGAAACTCATTTAAGCGTTTATAAATTATTTTCTCAAGAATTTTAGAAAAGATTGGTAACAATGCTTTTGGCCTGTATTTAATGACGTTTTTACGGTCAGATTTTGTATACACGGGTACCACTTTAGCTACCTTGAGTTTATCAGGAACAGCAATAACAACAATACTAATAATGATAACAATAGCAATTATAATAATGATGAAAATAATTATAACAATAAAAATGACAATAATAATAAAATTCATTTACAAACCACAGCCACTATGTGCTAGCAAGTTGAAACATTAAGATATTAAAATGAAAATATACGCTTCAAGTTTTGATTATTTTTTTTAAAAGTGTTTTCCAGTTTTGAAAATTCATAATGTCAGAATTAAAGATATACTTATGCATAGAATTTACTTTTTCTAATAGTAAAGGCAAAATGTTTGTTAAAGTTCTACTCACCTTTTGTATTTTTATTCCCTTTTCTTTTCTTGTGAATTGACCTCATTTTCTCGCCAGCCTTTGCAATTTCGATGCTAATTTTATATTCGTTTGTTGTTCCTACATCGTCCGTTTTTGTCTCATTTTGATCAAATCTGAAGCAAATAATAAAATAATGATAATAATAATAATATTATTAAAAATTAGAATAATAATAATACTGAGACAAATAATAATAACAACTCCGAAGCACGGAAGTAAAATCGATAAGCATAGTATTCAAAACGTTCAACAAGCTGAATTGGATTAAATCAGACTTATCATATTGTCACGTCATATTTACGCCAAATTTACGGACAATTCGCGCGTTGTCATTCATTGTGACGATTGCTTCTAGTAGTCCCGTTTTCTTCTTTTTGATCAGGAGACTTGTTTCAACTCATTCACGTACTAGTTGGAAAACATTTAAAATGTTGAATACCCAAGAAGCTGTTTCAGGGCAAAGAGAGTGTTTATATGTCGTTGCTGCAGGGCTTATTGGTATGGTGGTCCTGAAGGGAAATCGCAAATTATTCACGACGAAATTGGCGATATCGTCAATTTCGTCGTGAATAATTGGCGATAAAATTCACGACGCGATTCACGCCTGGCTGGTTTCGTCGCCAATTACGTCGTCAATTTTATTTGTCCTTGCTTACGCGGCCTGCCTAGTCTAGATATAAACAATCCAGCCCCTTGAAGACGATTATGACGAGACATTTTTATCATGATTTCTGATTTCATAACCTTCCTTTTAAAACTACTTTTTAAGAGCCACCCCTAAATATCTGCAAAGACCACAACACTCAGTGAAAAAATTGTTATCAAAATTGCTTATCTTGGTCACTTTCGCCAATTGTTATTTAAAGACGAATATTGATGAGAGGATAAAAAGTTCGGGTTTTCTGTTGTAAGTGTGTTTTAATTGAATGACATCCTCTTTCATATCATTATAAAATTTAAGGGAAATGTTGTCATCAAGACCACGCGTTCCACATTCGTAGACTATGCGCATGGCATGCGAAAACTGTGCGGGAAGTAGGCCTATTCGCAGTCAATGCGCAAATTGTGAGCAAATAAGTCGTTAAATAGTCGTGAAAATGTGTGCAACTAGGCCGACGGACACGCATCGGCAATCATCGGCGCGCACACAAGTGTTCACGAAAGTTGCCAACAACATTTTGAACATTTTGAAAATTCTGTCACACATTTCACGCACGTCCCACATCCTCCCGCACGTCACCACGAATACTTCCCGCATTGACATGCAAGAGTATGTGTCTATGCGTAAACTATGCGCAAACCAAAATGCGGGCATGTGTCAACGGACAATAGTGTGCTCTCAAGGATAATTTTCTTCCAGGTAGTTTTTTCTGGGTCGCACTGTATATGTTATGGTGGCCCTGAAGGGACATCGCGAATAGATCAAATCGCGAATTATTCACGACAAAATAGGCGACGAAATTCACGATATCGTCAATTTCGTCGTGAATAATTCGCCATAAAATTCACGACGTCGTCAATTTCGTCGTGAATAATTGGCGATAGAATTCAAGACGAGATTCACGCCTGGCTGGTTTCGTCGCCAATTACGTCGTCAATTTTATTTGTCCTTGCTTACGCGGCCTGCCTAGTCTAGCGGTAAACAATCCAGCCCTTGAAGACGACTTTTTTTGTATTTTATCTTTGACAAGATGAGGGTAAAGAACTAAGGGTAATTGTACAGCGGAAAAGAGAGAGAGAGAGAGAGAGAGAGGAAAGAGAAAGAAGGGAGATGGAAAAAAGAGAGAAAGGGAAAGGAAGAAGAGAAAGAAGAAAAGAAAAGGGGAAAATCGGGGGAGGCCGAAACGCCCTTGCCTCGACCCCCCTGTAAACATAAAAGAGAAAGAAGGAAAGGGAAGGGAAAGGGAAAGAAAAGAAAGGGGAAAGAAGGAGATCGAGGGGGCGGCGAGCGGGCCTTGCCCCCCCCCCCCCAAAAAAAAAGAGAAAGGGAAATTGAAAGAGGAGAGAACGGGAAAGAAAATAGAGGAAGAAAAAAAGAAGAGGGGGAAGGAAATCGGGGGGCAAAAAGGCCTTCCCCCCCCCCCTGCAAAAGAGAAAGAGAGAGAGAGAGAGAGAGAGGGAGAGAGAGGGAGAGAAGGAAGGCAAAGGGAAGGGAAAGATAAAGAAGAAAAGGGGGAAAGAACGAGATCGGGGGCCGAGCGGGCCGTGCTTCCCCCCTCCCCCGCAAAAAGAAAGTGAGAGAAGGACAAGAAGGGAAATAGAAAGAGGAGAGAACGGGGAAGAAAGAAGAGGAAGAAAAGAAAAGGTGGGAAGGAGATCGGGGGCGAATGGGCCTTGCCCCCCGCCCCCCCCCCCCCCCGCAAAAAGAGAGAGAGAGGGGTTTGCAGGGAGAGGCAAGGGCCTTTCGGCCTTCCCCCGATCCCTTCCCCCGATCCCTCCCCCCCCCCCCCGATCTCCTTCTTTTCTTCTTCCTCTTCTCTCTTTCCCTTTCTCTCCTCTTTCCATATCCCTTCTTTTCAACAACAGCAAAAACAAAACAATAATGATAATATTTGGCTTATAAGTTATATTACTGCGTGTGAACGAAGATTTTTAGCTCTTTGTTACGCGCATGCACGATACCATAAACCACACGAGAAGTCTGCGTAATTTCGGACTGATAGCGTAGAGACGGTACTGAGCGATGACGTAGACATCGAAGCCCTTCCCGATGTCGGATATGATCCAAATTCAGGTGGAAAATGCAACATATGATTATGAATAAAATGAGTAAACAATTGGGCTCAAATTCCCATATTTAGAATAGATATTAAACTGCTAAAAAACATGGATACGGAAGTACGATAGCGCCCAGAAATCATGGTAAAAACGTCTCGTCATAATCGTCTTCAAGGGGCTGGATTGTTTACCGCTAGACTAGGCAGGCCGCGTAAGCAAGGACAAATAAAATTGACGACGTAATTGGCGACTAAACCAGCCATGCGTGAATCTCGTCGTGAATTTTTTCGCCAAATATTCACGACGAAATTGACGATATCGTAAATTTCGTCGCCAATTTCGTCGTGAATAATTCGCGATTTCGTATATTGACGACGTCGTGAATTTTATCGCCAATTATTCCCGACGAAATTGACGATATCTTGAATTTTGTTGTGAATAATTCGCGATTTGGTTTGTTCGCGATGTCCTTTCAGGGCCACCATAATATTCGGCCGAATGTCGTTATCTATATGTGATCTGTCTGTCTCTCTCTCTCTCTCTCTCAATTTCTCCTTGTGTCATCCATCTTCTTCTCTCCCTCGTCATGACACAGAGGTAAGCTTTCTGCTTCTGTTTTGTCTGAACTTAATGAAAAACCTACATTTTTAATAAAAGAAAACACCCACGCGTATTATCTTTTATGAGTTTTGTGTGCATATGTATCATTAGAAACAGCCACTAAATGCTAATGTGTTTACTATCTTCACAATTTTTAATCCTTCCCCCCTTTTCTCATATTCCATGTTTATCTCTTCTACTTGTTCTTTTTCTATTGTATTTGTCACCTATCATGTTTATTTAACAGTTCATCTTTCAGTCGTGATGGATCTGTTCCAAATCTCTGTAATCTAATATCTTTCTATCTTTGTTTCTTTCTATCTTTGTACAATACCCAAAGCATGTGCCCAAACAAACTTAAAACCCGACCTTGGTATATTCTGGGAGAAAAAAGAAGAACCTTGTCGTTCTTGAATCGACTGTTTCGTTTGAATTAGGCATTTGTAGAGCCCACACCGAGTTTTCGAGTTTGTTGATGTCCTTCTGCAGATATGGATCACAGGATGTAGCCCCATATTCAAGGAGAGATCTTACAAGTGCAGTGTAGGCTGTTCGCTTCAATATCTGCAGGAAAGAAGTGGAGGTTTCTGGGAAGGAGGGATAGGACCAAGTTTGCCTTTTGGGTGGTCTTTACAGCGTGTTTCTCCCACGTCAGGTCCTCTGAGATTGTGACTCGCAGGTAACGGATATCTTGGACATATTTCAGGATGTGGCCACTAAGTTGGTAGAAGCAAGAAGACTTGTTGCAGATGCTAATGGTGTAGCACTTCTTTGTGTTAAAAACATTCCCCAATTCTTTGCCCATGCATCTAGGGCTGCAAGATCATCTTGTAGGATTTGGTCTTGAGGCAGTCATCTGCGAACAGTTTAACCTGTGACTTCACAGTTTCTGGTAGGTCACTTACATAGCACAGGAACATAAGGGGGCCTAGAACTGTCCCCTGTGGTACGCCTGAATCGACATGAACATCATGTGAGGTCTCCCCTTCGACGACATGTATGGAGGGAGCCAGCGATTCCATATGATGGGAGATTGTGCATGAGCTTCTCATAGGGCACCTTATCAAAGGCATTTGAGAATTTTAGCACCGCAATGTCTAGTTGAAGAAGAATTTCCGGAATATGATGCTGAACCCAAGGAGGCGAGTCATTTCGGTTTATCACAGGTCTTGATGTAAATCTAAGAACCTAGATCATTAAAATGGGCGGTGCCAAACTGAATGATGCTCTTGACATATCTCTTAGAGTTGAGAGAGCCAACCAACACGCTAACGTGTCAAGTATAGCGGCACTCTCGGAGAACAAACAAGATACCAGGTATCTCCAGATACTCGCACGTATAGATGCATTAGAGAAGAAAATGGACTCCATTAGGGACAATTTAAGCCCAACAGCTGTGCAGTCTCTAGCTCAGCAACATCATTCCTCCAATCCAGGGATGGAGAGACATAGCAAATCACCCAATAGACACCCTAAATACCAACAACCACGGCAAGGAGTACCAAAGCAAGTCACACAGCCGACAACCGGTATATCAGCCTCCAAAGCAAGAATACCGAGAATGGTCAACAAGTTCACAACTAGACTACAGACACAGGTATCCTAGCCCTCGGGACTCCCGAAGCAGGCAACCCACCTATTCTCATAAGTACCGTCCAGACGATCGGCTCTAGGACAGCAACTCATACCATAAGATGCGCAATAGCCACAGCTACGTCATGATCGCCACGTTCAATTCCCTGACCGCAAGTCGGGAAACTACTATAAGTTGGTGTTGAGGGCCACTCACCAGATACACCCACTTAGACCCCTACCGAAATACAACCACACCTAGCATAGGAAGACCCGCTTTGAGATTTGAAATCTAATCTCAAGTCGACGACCTTCTACAAAGGGAAAGCATCGAAGAAAGTCAAAGCCCATGGGCAAGTTCCATCGTCATGGTAAAAAAGGAAAGATGGTACCTTCCGTTTTTGCATCGACTACAGGGCTCTTAACGCGGTAACAGTTAGAGACTCTCACCCCATACCTAGACAAGACGACTCTATAGACGCCCTTCAATTATCTACATATTGCTAGCTCATGGACCTGTCAAGTGGATATTGGCAGGTACCACTCAACCCCCAAGACAAAGAGAAAACGGCATTCACGACAGGAACAGGGCTCTATCACTTCAACGTCATGCCCTTCGGTCTTGTTAATGCACATATGACACACATGCACACATGACTTTTCAACGGACAATGGAAGACGTCTTACGTGGCCTGTACTGGTCACCTGCGTAATCTACTTTGACGACTGCATCGTACTTGGAAACAATTTTAACGAACACATCAGAAATTCACAAGAGGTATTCCAACGCTTCAGAGAAGCTGGATTGGAAGCAAAACCATGTACGTGCCAGTTATTATGTAAAAAAATCTTCTACTTGAGCTACATAAAGTACAGAAGGTGTACTCCGTGACCCGAGCAATACCAGCAAGGTCGCATCTTGGCCTCAACCACAGAATCCTACTGAGGCAGATCATTCCTGGGTTTGGCATCCTTCTACCGCCGCTTCATCCAATGATTCTAAAAGATTGCGTCACATCTGACCAACCTTATTCGCAATGGAGGGAAGTTCACCTGGACTGGAGAATGTGACGGTGCATTTAAGACCCTGAAAAATGCCCTCAACAATCCACCATTAATGGCTTACCCAAACATCTCAGAGAAATTCACCTTGTCAACTGATGCTCCCCTCACTGCTCTCGGTGATGTTCTCTCACAAGTACAGGAAGAAAAAGATAGATGGTAGTCGCCTACTTCAGTCAAATGCTTTCTACTATACAGCATAATTGGTCAATCTATGATAGAGACCTGTGGAAGACCGTTTCAGCTGTTTGTCATTTCAGACACTACCTACGGGGTCAAGAATTCACGATCTTGACTGATCATCAACCACTCCTTGGGATACAACAAAGTTGCTATCCAGGATGATGTATCCGGACGACGAGCACGATGGATAGTTGAACTTAGTTCCTATGTCATCGACATGAAACTTCGAAAATGCAAACAGAACAGCCATGCAGACACCTTGTCCCGACTTCCTCCAAGATGGCTATCACCCTACGGTGAGGGAAATTTGCAGAGAGAATCCTCACATGAGGCGCTATCTGTGGAACTACCATCGACTGACTGTCGACAATGGCATCTTGGCTACATCACATATCAAGCTGCTGTGCCCCAATCATTAGTCCCTACTGTACTAGAACAATTACATGGAGACCATACTGCAGAACACTTTGGCATAAAACGCACCCTCCAACGAGCCAAAACATGCTTTGGGCCATTCATCCAAAGAAAAAAATCCGCAATTTCTGTCAGACATGTGCTGCTTGTGAGTCGATCGGAGTTCCTATCTCAAATATCAAGCTCCACTACACAACATCTGGACTATCGTCTCCAAATGGTGTTTGCAGACATTGCCGAACTACCTAATTTGTAAATTCTATAGACTCTGTGTCCCTATTCACAACCAAATATGTAATATGTTCTTCTTTTCATGTACACATGCCCCACATGCCACATACATTTACTTCCTTTGTTCACTCTAACACCCATTTACAAGAAATCCCTCTCCCTCCTCTTCTGTCACCTGACCACTCTTCCTACCATAACAGTCACATGACTGACTTCCTTTTAAAAATTGATGAGGATGGTATTGTTATACTAAGTTGATACATATGTATGCGTATTGGAAAAAGCAGCGAATAAACTTAGAGCTTCTCAGCAGAGGGGCATTCTGAACCAGAGCTACCAAACAATAATCATCGCCTTCCCGCTTTCTCCTTTCTGTTGTGGAAAAGAACCCATGCGGGCCAATACAAAACTGAGCCCCACATTAATAATCATGGTTGTTCATCAAGTGTTATGAGACGGGTTCAAGAATCTAAGAAATCCGATTGGTCAATTGACATCAGGTGGGCGTGCATTTATTTTTCCCACCGTGCAAAACATCTCCCATCAAAAATTGATAACCGATGCTCGATATCTGCCAATATCGCTTTCGCGTAATTCAGCCAATTTAATTTGTGCGTAATTCTCATAATAATAATAATAACGTTGAAATATTCTATGCCTAGATCTAGTTAGATTTAACTTAGATCTAGATCTAATATCTAAACAGTGCATTATTTGTATAATACATTTTGAAACATGTAATGTGTACGTACACGTTAACATGTACAATTTTTGATTGAATTGAAAGTAGGCCAACGTTTTAGCATTTTACCCTTTAAAATAAATTGGTTCATTTTTTCTTGGAGAGTTGGTGTTTGTCCTTTAAATTCTTTCCCTTCGATATGAATAACCAAAAACTTCATATTTTCATTTCTACTAACGACGTGTTTCACAATATGCACGCCTCGGGCAATAGCACAATTGTAACCTTCCCTTGAGCGTATAAAAACAACTATTTCTCTCAAAGCAGTCATTAATACTATACTACTCTTCATAGTGAATGAAGATCTTCCTCAGTCATTGGCATTCTGTGACCAGTGCTAAATGTTAACAAGTATACATGTATCACATTGGACTTATGCTTAACATATCTGTACCTTGTACTTGGTGTGTCATCCGTCGCAGGTTCAGTCGTCTCTTCGGTTTTCAGCCTCTTTGCCTTTGGTTCCGAGTCTGAGGAAAAATGTCAACATATAAATAGAGATACATGTGTAAGGAATAATCAAAAATACAGGTTTGTACGAAGTATGGCAGTTCAAGATTTGCCTGGGGCAAGAATAAGTCCTAAAAATTTCTAACAAATTTGAATTTTGAGAGACTTTGTTAACTCTCACTATGCCAGTCACATATATGTTATACAAAAATAAGGTATATTGAAACACACATTACTTCACCAAGAAAAATATATATGGTGGTCAATTTATATCATTGCTTAGAGCATAAGTCAAGTATTCTAGATATTTTTGGAATTTTTTTCAAATAATGTACAGGATCTTGAACAATAGTAAAAGGAATGAAAAATGATTCCCGTTTGGGGTATGAGAGGTCCAAAGCGATATGGGTTTCGTGTTTTTATGTCACTACGTTACCTTCCCTATATAAGGAGAAGACAGCCCTTAGCAACGGAAATTGCCGTTTTGGCTCATATCAAAGTGTCCACTTTAGAGCGCTATAACTTGTTGTTATAAAAGCAATGAACTGGGAATTTTGATATATTATTAGCCATGTATCTGGGCAGTAATCTTCATAATATATAAAAAATGGAGAAATCGAAATTTTTGCGCAATTCATATAATTGGAAAAGTTTGTTAAAAATCACATTTTTTGCTCAAAATGTTTACGCAAATCATCACTAAACCTATTTAATGAGGTATTATCGTATGCAAAACTTCACTCTCTTTCATATGACATCTCACACATGGTGAAATGGGGTTCTGTTATTAAAGTAATCTTCAGAATTGTACAATAGTAGTTATACATGGCGGCCATTTTAAATAAATGGCCGCCATTTCTTCCCAGCAGCATATGTTCATGGTAGTACACCTATAAATTATGTAGGGAGGTGCCCTACACACGGTAATACCCAACGACCGTTTAAAACATCCCATGTCCCAAAACCCCCCAAAATTGTAATTTAGTCTGTAATTTAGGTGTATTGCATATTTTGTGCCTTCTTGATAAACAACATTATCAGTAACGATTCATTGATGCCATCGCGGTGGACGCATATGTACACGGAAAATAGGTGTAAATTACCCTTTGGTCCAATTTTCATGTGGTCTAACATAATTTCGTCCGTCAATATTTTTTCCAGCAAACATTTTGCCCTATAATCATTAATCTTTAAGCGTCATGGCTTTACACAAAAACAACTCTTATCACGTTTTTTTATTTCTTTCTTTTTCTCTCTCTGTTATTGTGTGTCGGGCAGGTGCGTGTATTAGGTATAGCGCACCAAAAATAAGTACAACAAACACATGCTATTTGATGATTGCAAATGATCAAGCTTCATGAAAGCTTCAAAAAACAAAAAACAGAATTGAACTCGGTCAATGCGTTGTGATTTTATACCATTTTTTGAAATCGCAAAATTACCGAAAAACCTGCCAGAAATGGTCAAATTGGCAAAAATGGCAAACTTCGACAAAAATTGACAACTTAATTCGTCACTTTCTCGGACACAAATAATAAATTAAATTATCAGACACTTAAAATATCATCTTTGTGGTAAAAAATACAAAAAAGAAAATTCATATATCCATTACCGTTTTGAAAACAGAAGCCAACAAAATAAGTCATTTTTGCCATTTTTGCGAATCTGCAGATATGAAAAAGTTGTGAAAATAACTAAGTCCGCCTAATTAACTCTTATCCTGCCATCGGGCTAATCTCCATTGTGCCGAGCCCCAAATCCCCGCAGTGCCAAATTTATAACTTTTTTTTGTTGTAATGATCTTTATTGTGTTCATTCAATACATCAAATCAATTCATACATGTACATCTGTGTTACATTATATCATTCAATACATAACATCGAATCATTCATCATTTATCTATATAACATAATGCAGTAATCTCAATTATATTGAATGAATTAATATTGTTATAACCCCCCCCCCCCCCGCCCCTCTATATTTTGTTCTGTAGTTCTAGTATCTCTATTACATATTATAATTTATAACATATTGGAACAAAGTACAGACTACAATCAACTTAGTTATATCGAGTGAATAAAGTTTGTTATACCCCCTACCCCCATTAAAAACAAAACCAACAATAACAAACACAAAACAAAAACAGAAAACAAAGAAAGAAAAAAAAGAAAAAAAACGAAACAAGAAGACGTGGGCAGTCTATGGCAGTCGAGACCGGTCAATCACACACAGCTGTGAACCGGGCAGGCCCCCCCTTTCCTCATCCCTTGCATTTTCTTGCATATTGTCCATGTTTACCTTGAGATGTTC
The DNA here is from genome assembly GCA_035222895.1 of Strongylocentrotus droebachiensis. Classification (NCBI taxonomy): domain Eukaryota; kingdom Metazoa; phylum Echinodermata; class Echinoidea; order Camarodonta; family Strongylocentrotidae; genus Strongylocentrotus; species Strongylocentrotus droebachiensis. The sequence goes on along the minus strand of JAVYIG010004148.1, from coordinate 13,266 downwards.
CCATTTTTTATAGTGGAACGTCAACGTATTTCGTTCAGTAGCACTCTTTCTTTCTTCCTGTTTACTTTTGAATATTTTCTCTCTTATTTCTTCAATACTTGGAGGCTTCTTTTTTTCCCTACTAATAAATATCAAATATTTAATTAATAAAACCACGTGATTAATCATTTGCCTATCTTCGGTTATTTCGTCTAGTCCAATGTGAACTTCCTTCCAGCTCATATCTTTAAGGATTGGAATATAACGAGATAATCGGACTAACGCGATAGTACAATCAATAGCGCGTGCAAAACACTAGGCACAGTCCAATGGGCATGAACAATAACTGCTGTTACATATGCGTGCAGACATGCAAGAAGCAGAGGAGCAGTAGCTTGCTGAGGTGTACATGGCACTATAAAAAATAGCGTGCATGCATCCTAATGGCAGGCTATGAGTTAATATGCGCATATGTAATCAAATCAAAACATGATACATCAGTGAAACCTATGTATATCAGACTGGTATGGAAATATTTATTTGAAGAAAAAAAATCATGATTATTCATCGAATATGAAAATTAGGTCATTTCAGCTATTTATATATATATAGGAAAGTCAAACTGTTCATTTTGTTGGCATTTTTTAAATCATATATTTATAGATCATATTTACACCAACTATTAACATTAAATTCCAAATATTTTTGCAATGCCAATAAAATATGGCGATGGAAATTACTTTGATCACCGTCACAGCTATTTCCTCATGTGTTATACAAATTATTGAGAAAAAAACGATCAAATGATAAGAATATGCAGACTTTCAGCTACATCACAGTATATTTTTCTTTTTAAAAAATGTCAGATTTGAGGATTTATGACGATTTTCCAAGAAGCCATTCAACAGACCATAACATTCCAAAGGGACTGAAATTCAGAGTGAAAAAAAAAATTGTTGACCCCAGTACCGTTGTGGCTACCTTGAATGTAAACAACAATTTGATTTAATGAGTGAAACACATGAGGATATTACATTTTTTGTAGGGGCGTTTTATACATTGAGGTGCATTTTCACCACGCAGAATAGCAGCGCGAGTCAATGGGCGATCAGCGGGCCATGTCACACAATGGCTGAAAAGACAATATTCTAATTAAATCATTTAACATATTTCCCACATGCCTATAACAATGAAACTACACAGAATTGTAATTAAAGGTATGCTTGAAATATATGTGAAATAAAAATTTAAAAATATAGTTTTTTTTTTTTTAAATAAATTTACAAAAATTGCTATTTCTACCAACTGACTGCTGTTGTGTGTGTGTGTTCGCGGGGCAGACTGTGTGCACAGGCAGTGTGATCACCCTACTATTATGAGCAAATCATTTGACTGCCCCCCCCCCCCCCCCCCACCGGGATTAGTCTCTTAGTCCAATATCCATAAGGGCTCGTCTTACAAAGCGTTGCGATTGATCCAAATCAATCGCAAGATTGCAATCTCCTATTCTATTACGTGTGAAGTTGCGATTAATATCAACTCTTTGTAAAACGGAGCCGATGTCTCTAATACCTCCAAATAGAATTTGTGTTTGTTATAGATGCACATTGAACAATCGAAATCTTCAACAAGTTTGTATCTAAATATAAATTCGTTGACAAGTTTGCGGGAAGGGGTGAGCGGCTTTTTTTTCCTTTTCCTTTTTGCCCCCGGAAATTTGAAAAATGCGCAGACCGTTCTTTCCGCTCAGTAGGTGTGTGTGGGGGGGGGGGGGGATAGTGTCAGCACTAACTATAAATATCTATATTATAAATAAAAAAGCAAGCCCCCCCCCCCCCCCTCCTCCTACCCGTGGATCCGCGCCTGGGTGAAGACTAAATGAAGTTCGATGAACTGGGTATCGGACCAACTGGCATTGGACCAAATGACAATACTCAATACTCAATCGATTGAAATTGGTTCAGTTATAGGAAATAGAAAATTTGCTGAGTATGGTTCTACCATCTGGGTTAGGCGGGGTAAAAGGTTATTCTAATTTATCCTTATTTACATCGTATTAATCTACATGGGGATGTTTTAACACATACCTTTGAAAAAGAGTAAAGGAAAAAAAAAAGTTAAAACGAAAGTATTACGATAGCTTTGTCCCTATCAATGCATCGCTCTTTGACAAGAAATATTAATGCGAATCATACCTTTAGGTGATGCTTCTTTCCTCAGTGCTAGTCCACTCGCGAGATACTGAACTACATCAAGATGTCCTCCTTGTGATGCACTAAGAAGTGGTGTTATACCATTATTATCACCCCTCTCTACCTGTGCTCCTCGACTAACGAGATACTGAACTACATCAACATGACCTCCTTGTGATGCAAAATGAAGTGGTGTCGAACCATTATTATCACCCCTCTCTACCTGTGCTCCTTGACTAACGAGATACTGAACTACATCAAGACGACCTTTGAGTGATGCGTGGTGAAGTGGTGTCGAACCATTATTATCACCCTTCTCTACCTTTACTCCTTGGCTAACGAGATACTGAACTACATCAAGATGACCTTCGTGTGATGCATTAATAAGCGATGTCCAACCTTTATTATTACCCTTCTCTACCTGAGCTCCTTGACTAACGAGATACTGAACTACATCAAGACGACCTTTGAGTGATGCGTGGTGAAGTGATGTCGAACCATTATTATCACCCTTCTCTACCTTTACTCCTTGGCTAACGAGATACTCAACTACATCAAGATGACCTCCGTGTGATGCACTAATAAGCGATGTCCAACCTGCATTATTACCCTTCTCTACCTGAGCTCCTTGACTAACGAGATACTGAACTACATCAAGATGACCTCCGTGTGATGCACTAATAAGAGATGTCCAACCTGTTTTATTACCCTTCTCTACCTGAGCTCCTTGACTAACGAGGTACTTAACGATGTCAATGTGACCTCCGTCTGATGCACTAATAAGCGATGTCCAACCTTTATTATTACCCTTCTCTACCTGAGCTCCTTGACTAACGAGATACTGAACTACATCAAGATGACCTCCGTGTGTTGCACTAATAAGCGATGTCCAACCTGTATCATTACCCTTCTCTACCTGAGCTCCTTGACTAACGAGGTACTTAACGATGTCAATGTGACCTCCGTCTGATGCACTAATAAGCGATGTCCAACCTGTATTATTATCCTTCTCTACCTGAGCTCCTTGACTAACGAGATACTGAACTACATCAAGATGACCTCCGTGTGATGCACTAATAAGCGATGTCCAACCTTTATTATTACCCTTCTCTACCTGAGCTCCTTGACTAACGAGGTACTTAACGATGTCAATGTGACCTTCACGTGATGCAGCAAGAAGTGATGTCTCACCATATATATTACCACTCTCTATCGGTGCTCCTTGACTAACTAGGTGCTGAATTACATCAAGATGACCTCCCTGTGATGCATTAATAAGCGGTGTCCAACCTTTATTATTACCCTTCTCTACCTGAGCTCCTTGACTAACGAGGTACTTAACGATGTCAATGTGACCTTCATGTGATGCAGCATGAAGTGATGTCTCACCATATATATTACCACTCTCTATCGGTGCTCCTTGACTAACTAGGTGCTGAACTACACCAAGATGACCTCCCTGTGATGCATTAAGAAGCGGTGTCCTACCATTATTATCACCCATCTCTACCTGTGCTCCTTTACTAACGAGGTACTGAACTACATCGAGGTGACCATTGCGTGATGCACAGTGAAGAGATGTCTCACCATATTTAATATCACACGTGTCAATCTGTGCTCCTTGACCAACGAAGTACTCAACTATATTGAGATAACCCTCAGAAGCTGCCTTGTGAAGGGCTTTATCAACCTCATTAACATTATTTGCTGCTCTTTCAGCCATGTTTTGCTATTGACCCAGAACAAATCTTATGGATATTTCTTCGTTCTAGACCTAATATATCGTGTTTGTCAATCAAGTCACATTTGTATTCTGTAAATCGTTCTTAAAAGAGACTAAATACGTCAATGAATTTACCCGCTCTACAGCCAGAGAGGAATATATCGATCTCTGTTACCCTGCAGGTTTAAGCTATCCGTAGCCTACTAATGACCATGCATTGGAAACTACGGCAGATAAATGGTTTTAATTTGATAAAGTTATACTAGCGAGCATAATTCAAATGTTATAATGAATGAATCCGTCTCAGTCCTGGCGCTGTTAGTACAAGTTTGATATCTCCACTTTATTCGTCTGATTTCCTAACATAAGCCAACGTGCTCCGGACCATCCAAATATAACATCAAAGGTCTGTTGTTTCTAAATAAAATGGTAGATTATCCATTCGGTTCACAAAGCCGTGGATAAAATTGTCCCACAACTGAACGCTAGAAGTTTTTCTTAAAATTTAGCTCCTTGCTTTTTTTTGATGGTACATTACTCAAAGGCAAGAACTAAATAATTCATTTGTGTGTGCTTACAGTTTCCGAATCAAACTAACTGATTGAACAGTCATGGAGAAAATGGCGTATCCTTTTGTGAGAAACGGGCGTTGTTTTGTCGCACGTCATCATGATAGTACGTCACCGTGACCTGACCTAAGCTTTGCTGCAATGTATGCAAAAGTACATGAAAAGAGAATAAATGCATGGTTGACTAATTAGAATGAGCCGAAACCAAATAGTCGCAGCGTTATTTACTGACATAATTTCTATTGATCTTACACACTTGATCGCATACAATTTTTTTATTTACCCATAATGCGTCAACATAAAGGGGTCCAGACAACTCGCCACAAAGACAACCCGCCCCAAGACAACCCGCCACAATACCATGGACAACTCGCCACGGTCGAGTTGTACAGGGTGGGGTGCCTTTTCGGACAACTCGCCACACCTTTTCCCCCTCATGATTTCTCGATCTAAAATCCCTCATCTTAGATGAAATTGTCATTTTATGTAGACCTATTCATTATTCTTTTATAAACACAGTCATGACAGGAAACATGGAAATTGTGAGTATTTTGAGAGCTGTTCTAACGAATAAAGATGATTATCCTTGCGCTTGCAACAACACCCGCAACAAGAATCTATTTTCAGATTTTGGACAAACCCAAGGCGTAAGACTACGATCGCCGGATAACTTTTAAATTTTTAAGTTCATTTTTCTGTCTCAGGAAACTTTTTAATGGTAGGAATATGCTGCTATGTATCTTTGGCGTATCTTTACATTACCTTTTCTCTACCTCAGCGAAATTATGCAGGCTTCCAAGTTCCATTCCCTTCACCATTCCTGTGTGTTCGATGATGATTTGAGTGACATCCGCTTAATATGAAACACTCTAATTAAATTAATATTTTTAAACGATTGTATAAATCCCATATAATCCCACTTATAATAGTACGATAAATAGCAACACTGTAGTAACATAAGATCTAAGGAATATAGCCGTATAATAAAGGTATGAAATCAACACAAAAATGAAAAAATTAGTTAACAATTTCAAATTGAAGGACGACCGATCGCAAGAACTGACTTAGTTTAAGCGATAGTAAGTTAATGGAGACTTGTAATCGTTTCATTAAAGGGATAACCTTTTAACATAAATTATTGTTGAAGAAAAATCACAATTCATAAAGAGAATAGAATATTACTCAAGGAAATACTAAATCAAATTTAAAAATAAGCATATATCAACATAAATAGAGCAAGTATAATGACATCAAAAGTCATAAGTCAAAAGTTATAATAAAAAAGCATTAAGTATGTATTGAAATAAAATTTGCTATGATATATGACAAAGAAATATGAGATATAATGTTCTGCCGTGTATACTTAAAACTAACGTGTTCTTGCTTTAGAACAAAGATGATTAGATGCAAACTATTAAAACAAACATGTTCTTGCTTGAGAACAAAGATGATTAGATGCAAACTAATATTAGTCATAAGTCATAATAATAAATATATTAAGTATACATTGAAATAAAATTTGCTATGATATATATATGACCATAACAGTATTGAATATGACAAAGAAATATGAAGCACAATGTTCTGCCGTGCATACTTAAAATTAACATGTTCTTGCTTGAGAACAAAGATAACTAGACTTTAATTCGTCACTTTGACGAATTAGGTGATACGTGCTATTTTGTTATCATGAAAGTGTGCCGATGATGATCTAATGATAATGATCATGAATACGATAAAGACCATGATTAAGAGTGGTATAGCGCCCCCTTCAGGTATTCGATAGAGATTTGTAGAATCAGGATTTCTGACATGTCGCCTTTAATTGAAATTTTCACTATGATGATGTCATTAAAATGATAAATGATGTACATCATTCTTGTAGATAATTTTCTAAGCTACACCGTATCACAATTTGGGAGAACATAGAGCACAGATAAGCTAGATAGTGCTCAAAGATCAATGTCATGTAGATTCATGATATGAACGAAATTCACCTTCCACAGGCATAACACGCAAATTGAGAAAATTCTGACATTTGGCCTTTAATTGAATTTTGTACTATGATGACGTCAATGAAATAAAAAGCATTGTGTATTTATCTTGTAGGTAATTGCCCCAGCTACAGGATACCGCGATTTGGAAGAAAAACGATTAATATTTACAGAGATACAATCAATTTTTAAGAAATATGCTTACGTCATAATATGCAAATTAAAAAATTTGAGTTCGGAGGCCACTATGATGACGTCATGAGTTAATTGAGTGTCAAATGAGACATGAAATCATATCTCCTACTCAAAATCTATCTAAACATGAAAAAATATTGGGAGTTCCCATCCATTCTCAAGAATTACAATGAATTTTGTATAGGCATGTTTTTAACCATATATTGTGGATAAAGATAACGCAGATCCGCGCGTGCTGTCAACTTTGAAGGACGCTCATTGCCTTATTAAAATGTGAACAAGTTATCAAAATGCTTGGAAAAATGTGCCAAATATGATGACACAGAAAATTCGGCGATTCTATGTTGTAAAATGCCAGTACGCGCGAAAACGCGCAAACGCATTTTTTTTGCGAAATGCTTAATGGTGGCGTACTGTCATTAATCCAAGTTTCAGAGAAATCTATACATAAAGTACAGATAAAATAGGATAAAGCATTAAAATGTATGTTTAAACTACGGAATTAAAATGTAAAATACTAAAATGATAGTCAATGTTACTGAATTCAGTAGTAAAATCCTCATCAATATAATATTTACAGTTCAGAAACATACTGAAATGAAACTCATCTTCTTTTTCGGATAAATAGTTTAAATCATTGATATCAGTTTAAGTATCTGTAGTATAACTACCAAATATTGAATGAAGTTCGTCATGATTCAAGTCTTGAATAGGAAATGAAGAAAGAGTACAGATTGGGTTATTAATGTAGACAAATGCTCATGTTCACTATAACGCTCATTTACTGTATTTTATTACCAGAGAAAAAAGGATGTCAGTCAGTCATTCAATAGTGTCTGACAGTAAAGTCTAGAAAGTACAAGGGTTTCCTTACATAATTTAAATACGAGGACACTGCTACCGTTTAAGTTTCACAAAAAGGACATACGTGACATATTCATCATTTTAACATTCAACTGAAAATTGTGACATGATCTCATCATCTGATCAAAAAACCACCGTTTTGATAGCCCATGGTCTCAGCTATAACATACCTAAATTTGGGAGAAAACAGAGCACAAATAAGATAGATAGTGCTCAAAGATGAATGTCATGTAGATTCATGATGTGAACAAAATTCACCTTCCATAGACATAACACGCAAATTACGAAAATTCTGACATGTGGCCTTTAATTAGGTGATACGTATGAAATATACGTATCACCTTTTGATTTCGTCAAGATTTTTCTTTATTATTATTTTTTTTTTTTTTTTTATTATTATTCTTCCTCGACTTTGTTCGCAAGATATCTCAAGAATGGATAAAGCTATTATCATGAAACTTGAAATGATGATAGATATTAGTCTAACTTAGAACTGCGTGACTTTTCAGAGACTCAAGATCACCGTGACGTCATCTAGGCGCCATTTTGTGAAAATCAACTCATGATCATATCTTCATAACAGAAGGTCTTTCCTCATTCATATTTGTTATGGTCAAGGTCAATATCCGTCCAATCAATATCAGTTAAACAAAAACGCGCATGCGCGTATGTCCGCGCGTCAATGCGCGCCCAAAATTTTAAATTTCTCCAAATCATCTCAAATTCATTTTGCATACGTTTCATGCCATTATATGCATTTTATAAAAAATCGCGCAAACGCGCATTTTCGCGCGTTTTCGTCCGTCACAGTCGAACTCAAAATAATTACCAGTCAATTTTTTTGGACAGGATATTTCTCATATTTGTCCGAACAAATTGATACCATGTTTATCTCTTTATCACTATAAATAACGGAATGAGCGTCTGTTCAAGGCGTATGCGCGAGTTTTGTAATACATAGCATATACTGGCAAAAACATATGCCTATAAAAGTCCATAATAGCTCTTTGGGATGCCTAGAGACTCCCCATTCCTTTTTCATATTTGGATAGAGTATGAGTAGGAGATATGATTTCATGTCTCATTTGGCCATTAAGTACATCGTGACGTCATTATAATAGCCTTGGAAGCCGAAATACGAATACTCACATTATGACGTCAGCATATTTATGGGAAATCGATTGTATCTCTGTAAATATTGATCGATTTACTTCTTAATTTTGATATGTTGTAGCTGAGACAATCCACAAGATCATTTCTAATATTTATTCATTTTGATGACGTCATTATGGTGAAAATTGCGATTAAAGGCGACATATGTCAGATTTTTGCTAAATATGAGTGTTATGCCTATGGGAGGTGATTGATACTACATTCCAGTCTAGACTTGTTCATTATGTTGCGTATGTAGTGCGTCGAAATATCAGTGCAATGATTGGTAGACTCTGCAATCAGGCGAAAATTTGAGCTTGTTTAGTGAATTAATAGTTTAATCATATAACAATTCTCTATCAAATACCTGAAGGGGGCGCTTTACCACTTTTAATCATGGTCATCGTCATTTAAAACCAAAAAATCATCATCATCAATATCGTCATTATCGTATTTATGAATATTATCATTAGATCATCATCGGCACACATTCATGATACAAAAATAGCTTCGTATCACCTAATCCGTCAAAGTGACGAATTAAAGTCTAGTTGAATTTTGTACTATGATGACATTATTTAAATGAAAATTGGTGTACACTGATCTTGTCGACGATTGCCTCGACTACAACATATTTAAATATAGGAGGAAATTGATGAATATCGAGAGAAATACACAAATTTTTGCATAAATATAATGACGTCATAATAAGCATTTTTGTATTTTGACTTCCAAGGCCATTATGATGACGTCAAGATGTACTTAATGACCAAATGAGATATGAAATCATACCACCGACTCATAGTCTATCTAAATATGAAAAAAAAAATGGCAGTCTTTATTCATCCCAATAGACTTTTTATAGGCCTGTTTTTGCCCATATATGCTATGTATTGCAAAAATCGCGCGTACGGACGGTTATCTTGAACGGACGCTCATTCCGTTATTAATAGTGATGAAGAGATAAGCATGGTATCAAATTGTTCGGAAAATTATGAGGAATATTGTGTCAAAAGTTTTTGCGAGGAATTATTTTTCGTTCGGCCGTGACGAACGAAAACGCGCAAAAGTGCGTGTTTTGCGCGATGTTTTATGAATGCTTATAATGGCCTGAAACGTATGCAAAAAAAGTTTAAGACGATTTTGAGCAATTTTAAATTTTACGCGCGCATTTACGCGCGCACCTACGCGTACGCGCATTTTTGCGCGCATTTATTGACCTGAAATTGACCCGACAAATATTGACCTTAATCATGACAAATATGAATGAGAAATGGCTTTCTGTTATGAAGATATGATCATAAGTTGATTTTCACAAAATGGCGTCTGGATGACGTCACGATAACTTTGAGTATTTGAAAAGTCACGCAGTTCTAAGTTAGACTAAGATCTATCATCATTGAAAGATTCATGACAATAGCTTTATGCAGTCTTGAGATATCCTGCGAACAAATTCGAGGAAGAATAAAAATTAAAAAAAAGAAAATCTTGACGAAATCAATAGGTGATACGTAGACTTCGTACGCATCACCTAATAATTTCTTCAAAATTTGCAATTTCAACTTTCGATTGAAAATTCCGATGTGATCCCAACATCTGATCGAAAAACAAAGTGCACCGTTTTGATAGCCCATGGTCTCAGCTATAACATACCTAAATTTGGGAGAAAACAGAGCACAAATAAGATAGATAGTGCTCAAAGATGAATTTCATGTAGATTCATGATGTGAACAAAATTCACCTTCCTTAGACATAACACGCAAATTACGAAAATTCTGACATGTGGCCTTTAATTGAATTTTGTACTATGATGACATTATTTAAATGAAAATTGGTGTACACTGATCTTGTCGACGATTGCCTCGACTACAACATATTTAAATATAGGAGGAAATCGATGAATATCGAGAGAAATACACAAATTTTTGCATAAATATAATGACGTCATAATAAGCATTTTTGTATTTTGACTTCCAAGGCCATTATGATGACGTCAAGATGTACTTAATGAGCAAATGAGATATGAAATCATACCACCGACTCATAGTCTATCTAAATATGAAGAAAAAAAATGGCAGTCTTTATTCATCCCAATGGACTTTTTATAGGCCTGTTTTTGCCCATATATGCTATGTATTGCAAAAATCGCGCGTACGGACGGTTATCTTGAACGGACGCTCATTCCGTTATTAATAGTGATGAAGAGATAAACATGGTATCAAATTGTTCGGAAAATTATGAGGAATATTGTGTCAAAAGTTTTTGCGAGGAATTATTTTTTGTTCGGCCGTGACGAACGAAAACGCGCAAAAGTGCGTGTTTTGCGCGATTTTTTATGAATGCTTATAATGGCCTGAAACGTATGCAAAAAAAATTTAAGACGATTTTGAGCAATTTTAAATTTTACGCGCGCATTTACGCGCGCACCTACGCGTACGCGCATTTTTGCGCGCATTTATTGACCTGAAATTGACCCGACAAATATTGACCTTAATCATGACAAATATGAATGAGAAATGGCTTTCTGTTATGAAGATATGATCATAAGTTGATTTTCACAAAATGGCGTCTGGATGACGTCACGATAACTTTGAGTATTTGAAAAGTCACGCAGTTCTAAGTTAGACTAAGATCTATCATCATTGAAAGATTCATGACAATAGCTTTATGCAGTCTTGAGATATCCTGCGAACAAATTCGAGGAAGAATAAAAATTAAAAAAAAGAAAATCTTGACGAAATCAATAGGTGATACGTAGACTTCGTTACGTATCACCTAATTAGATGCAAAGTAGTAGTCATAAGTCAAAAGACATAATAACAAAAGTATAAAGTATGCATTGACATACAATTTGCTATGATATATATATATATATATATATATATATTATATATATTTCGCGGGTCAACTGCCCCCTCCCCCATCAGTACGCCAGTGCTTCCAGTATCCTTCCATGAATTCCTACCATTACAAATTATTATCAGAAGGGAAAAGGACATGTACAACGGATAAGAGGGCACTTTAGGGGAACCTAAAAAAGTGGGGGCACAGTGCCCCCCCCCCCCCCAACGAAGAATGCCGCCTCTGACGAAACTACCCAGAAAATCAAGAATAAACCACATTTCAATTTTATTTCGCGGGTCAACTGCCCCCCCCCCCCTATCAGTACGCCAGTGCCTTCCAGTATCCTACCATTAAAACATTTCTGAGACAGAAAAATGCAGCTGTTATAGACCTCTAGATCTAAATACTGTAGTATAATAACTAGCCCAGTAATTTAGTGAGACATAGAGGGCGTTATATTTAAATGTGAAATATATATGTGCACATCGTAAGATGTAATGAATTCTTAAAATAACAAGCCGAATAACAATACAGAAAATAACTACTAACAATTTTACTGACATTGTTAACTGCACAACACAACGCCACTAGGCTATCGTCGATCCAACAGTAAAAGTATTAAGAGAGGACCAGTAACTACGCCCTCTCACATCGCCTGGCGGAAATCATCGAATGACGATGGGAACGCCATTAATCGCAACAACAACAACAACAACAACATCAGTCAGTTTGGTGTTGACCTGTCGTTGCGACAGGTCGATCCGTTACCAGGAACGAGTAAAGTTACTTGAACTGCAGATATACTGTGCAAGTGTTGTTTCTTTAGTCCTGTCAGACATTCAGTGATTGCGGGAGTGAGTAAAAGAGAGCTAGTCCACGTTATTTCTTACACGATAGAGTGGTGCAATCAAAACAATGTTCGACTTAATCCCAAGAAGTGCAATATCATGAGGGTCACATTCAGCAAAACACCACTTCCTGACCGCGACTTCAGCCTGTGTAACGACGTGCTACAGGAGGTCTCAGCTGTCAAACTGCTTGGAGTAATTCTTCAACGGGACCTTAAGTGGAACGATCACGTATCTGTCACCATTTCTCGCGCCTCATCGCGTCTCTACATGTTAAGACGCTTGAAAGAGTTCCATCTCCCTGCGGCTGACCTTGTGACAGTTTACGTGGATTTGTCAGACCACTTCTTGAATATGCGTGTCCTGTGTGGCACTCCAGTTTGACTTGTGCCCAATCAGCAGCATTAGAGCGCATCCAGAAGCGAGCCCTACGATTGATTTTTCCTGGTACCTCCTACAATACGTCACTTGATTTGGCTAGAATCGTGGATCTAGAGACACGTAGAAAGACTTTGTGCATTAACTTTGCAACGAAAGCATCTAGGTCTGAAGTTGGTAGTGACTGGTTCACCGAAAACAATCCAACAAGAAATCTGAGAAAAAATAAACGTTATCGTGAGCCTAGTGTCGTACAAATCGATACCAAAACAGCCCTATTCCATTCATGACAAAATTATTGAACTCTAATTGAACTGTGTATAAACTCTAATAGAAGGGGCAAATAGACTTTAGTATGACTGATTTAAATGATATTTGCATGTTTTTAATTACTCACCTTGAAATTAAAATAATGTTTTTTAAAACTTATAGTTTGGGATTATTACTATTGCCTATTTCCAATGCATGAAACCTTCGGGGCGTAGACGCGGAGGAGTGGTCTATCGTTAGTGAGGAGGATGTCTGTTG